>CM021101.1:675840975-676114706 GCA_007115665.2 Sequoiadendron giganteum
AAGTAGAGGCATAATGAGGAAGGTAGATAGATTGAGAGAGGGAAAGATAGAGGGCGAGAAAAAGAGGTATATAGGGGTAGGCTAGACAAAGAGATGTAGAGTGAATTTTGGTGGAAGAGAGAGAGGAGGGAGGGATAGGTAAAGATGGATAGTTGAGATAGATAGAAGGAGAGAGATATAGGTAGAGAGAGGGAAAAGAGAGATAGAAAGAGGTGGAGGGAGAGAGGAGAGATAGAAACAGGGGGAGGGAGGGAGAGATAGAGAGAGTAGAGAGGGAGGAGAGAGAAATAGAGAGGGAAAGAAGGTGGAGATATTGAGAGAGAGGAGGCAAGGAGGGAGAGAAAAATAGGTATAGAGGGATAGCTAGGTAGAGAGAAGTAGATATGAAAGGAGAGATATAGGGAGAGATAGGGATGGAGAGAGAGGTGAGACAAAAATAGAGAGAGGTCTAGGTAGATAGAGGGAGGAGGAGATAAAGAGAAGTATAGAGGGAAGGAGAGATGGAGGAATAGGTAGGGATGTAGAGAGAGAGGTGAGAGAGATAAGAGTGAGGAGGGAGGGCTGGGTAGGGAGAGAGGGGTGAGATAGAGAGAAAGAGAGTAGAGAGGGAAGGGGAAAGAGAGAAGTGAGATAGGTGATAGAGATGTGTAATGGAGCTTAAAAAAACCATGATAGCGTTAACCTCTCTCTTAGCTATCTAAATATATAATTCTTTTTTAATTTTGATTTAGTTAAGCTTTTGATCCATGGCTTCTATTGTAAATGCCTTCATTTTTGGTCAAAAACCAACATGTGCTAGGTTTAGGATAGATTTTTACATGTTCATCAAAATGTGAAACAAATTATTTTGAAACTAGACTACATTCTACACATGATGAAAAAAAAAATCAATTTTTGATTAGTTTGCAAAAAAATTGGGGGGGAGCATGCTCAAATTTTAGTTTTTCAGGATGTGTCCACTTTGAAAACTTTGTGGCTAAAAGCATTTGGCGTTCTTGGGAAAGTGTCAAGCCTTGGCTCTGTTGGGTTGGTGTCGATTTTCGTGATGGGCTCTCCATCAACTAGCATAATCTATGGTGGTCTCCCCTTCTTGCCCAAAATGGTCAACCCCTGGCCAAGTCGCCTTGGCTCAAAGCTCTCTGATTTCATAAGAAGGGCATTCAGACATTGCACCAACTCTTCCACTGGCCTACCATGAGTATTATGCAATGGGATGTTTTTAAAGCTCATTACAGCCTTCAAAATCAGGACCATCCTACTTTTGGCGGTCTCGTGAATGCCATTCTGGTAGAGATTCTTCACAAAGTTGGTATTCGTGGGGAAAAATCTTGGTGGAAAGACTAGAAATGGTTTCCAGATACTCCTCTTAGGAGCTACAAGCTGCGGATTGGTTACAGGTGGCTTTCACCCCATTTCCCTATGCTCAGCTCATTGAACTAGAGGTGGCTTCTTAACTCCTTAGCCTTTACTTGGCGTAGGAGGTTTGATGCCATTTGGTCTGTAATTGTTAATCTGAAGCTGGCCCACTTTGCTTGGTGTATTCTTTTCCAAGGCTTGCCTGTGGGTTCTCGGCTAGTTCATTTGGGGGTCTCCGACCCTCGTTGCCTGTTTTGTGGGCAGCCTGAAAGCTTCAAGCACCTTTTTTGGTTTTGTCCCAGAGCTCAGCAGTTCTGGACTTGGATTCATGATTTCTTTCAGCCTTTTAGGCTTGAACCCTTTTTGTGGCATATGGTTCTTCTAGGGGACCCGCCTGGGACCCAGGCTAAGTTCACCCAGATTTGGCACACTTTCAGAGTGGAAATCCTTTTTAGTATCTAGAAAGACAGAAATGCTTGTATTTCTCTCATTCACATATAGATATTAATGTTTCTATTTATGCTAAAGCTGTTATATGCTCTAATGTTATGTTACAGATTCAAGTGCAAGCCAACAAGGTTGCACTAGAAGTGGCTCACCTACAGGTTCTCTTGGACCACTGGGGCAATGCCCCTTGTACTATGGCTCGGATTCCTGACTCGCCCTCCTCCTCCCATCGTCGGTCGCCCTCTCGGGGCCGGAAGCGGAGTGATTCCATGTGGGCTCGCTCCCAGCCTCCTGCTCGGAGGGATTCTCGGCCTCCCTGATGGACTCGTTCACCTCCGTCGTGACCTAGTCAGGGTTGGCACTCTAGTGGTGCACCGAGGAACAGTGGTGGCGGCTCTGGGTGGCCTGCAGATGCTCCTCCTGGCTCTAGCTCTTGTTGGCCCTCCTCTGGTAAAAGCTTTTCGCAGCTTGCTCTTGCAATCTCGCCTCAGCATGAGGATAAAGAAAAAGAAGATAAAAATGATGATGGTTGGGGTGCTCCTCCTGACGTCACTCCTAACCCCGCTGATGTATGGGGTAGAAATTTGGATGACCAGGATCCCTCAGGATCTACTGGCACTGCCTTAGCTGCATAGTTTTCATTCTATTTTTTTTCTGGGCTAGGCCCATGTGACTTTAGTTATTTTTGTTGAGCTAGGCCCATGTCGCTTTCGGGTTGTGCTTCCCTACCACCCAACCCTTTTTTGTGAATTTTGTACTTTATTTATTTTACTATAGATATCTGGAAAATTCATCAAAAAAAAAATTTCATAAAATATTATATATTCATTAAAAAAATTATCCGAAAGGAGGATAAACTACATGGTGTTAGCTAATTTCTTACCATTGGGATTTTTGAAATTCTAAAAAAATTTACCCAAAAATGGGGGAGCCCTCAGGCGCTATGCTATTTTTTTTTATAAAAACAGGACCTGTTTTGCCCGCCTCCCCTTTTTGAGACCCTTAATCTTCATTAATTTCAAAAAAAAATAGTATCTTAGAAACTAGAGTCAGAGTACTTCAACTTTTGTTCTTGCTACATCTTGAAATTTTGAGCATAACTATCTTCATTTTCTCATGCAAATCAGATTTTTCTGATTTCATAAAAAAGTGGCATCTTAAGAGCTAAAATTGTGTCACAGATTGGTGCACTTACCCGTATAGGGTTTAAGACTTTAGGGTTTAGATATTAAGGCTTGAGGGTTCAAGGTTTGATGATTTAAGGTATAGGGTTGAGGGATAAGGGTTTAGGGTCTAGTGTATAGGGTAGAGGGTTTACAATTAAGGGTTGATGGATTAGAGTCAAGGGTTGAGGGTTTAGGGTTGAGGGTTGAGGGATTAGAGTTGAGGGTCTAATGTACAGGGTATAGGGATTATAGGGTTCAAGGTTGAGGGTTGAGTGTTGAGGGTTTAAGGGATTTAGGGTTGAGTCTTTAAGGGTTGAGATTTGAGGATTTAAGGTATAAATTTAAGGGATTAGGGTTGATGGTCTACTATATAGGGTAGAGGGTTTATAGTTAAGGGTTGAGAGTTTAGGTATTAGGGTCGAGGATTGAGGGTTTAGGGTATAGGTTTTAGGGATTATGGTTGAGGGTCTAATGTATAGGGTAGAGGGTTTATATGGTTGATAGTGAGGGTTGAGGGTTAAGGTTTTTAGGGATTGAGGGTTGAGGGTTGAGGATTCAAGGTATAGGCTTGAGGTAATAGGGTTGAGTGTCTAATGTATAGGGTAGCGAGTTTACATTTAAAGGTTTAGGGTTTATGGGTTGAGGATTGAGGGATTATGGTCAAGGGTTAAGGATTTAGGGTTTAAGGTATAGGGTTGAGGGATTAGTCTTAAGGGTCTAATATATAGGGTAGAGGGTTGAGGGATGATGGGTTTAAGGTATAGGATCGAGGGATTAGAGTTGAGGGTTGAGGGTTGAGGGTTTGAGGATTGAGGATCTAAGATTTGAGGGTTGAGATATTAAGGGTTTAATGGTTAAGGGATTAATATATTAAGGTTTTAAGGTATAAGGTTAACAGATTAGGGCTAGGGGTTTAATATATAGGGTAGAGGGTAGAGGGTTTAAGGGTTTAAGGGTTTAAGGGATGAGGGATTAGGCTTGATGGTTTAATGTATAGAGTAGAGTTTTGAGGTTTGGGGGTTGATGGTTTAATGTATAGGGTATATGGTTGAGGGATTAAGGGTTTAGGGTTGTTTTAAGGGTTGAGGGTTGACTGTTGAGGGTTTAAGGATTGAGGGATTATTGTATTAAGGGTGTAATGTATAGGTTTGATGGATTAGGGTTGAAGGTTTAATGTATAGGGTAGAGGTAGACTATTGAGGGTTTAATTCATAGGGTAGAGGGTTGAGGGATTAAGGTTTAAGGTTTGAGGGTATAAGAGTTGGCTGTTGAGGGTTGAGGGTTGAGGGTTTAAGGGCTGAGGGATTAATGTATTAATTGTTTAAGATATAGGGTCAAGGTATTAAGGTTGAGGATGTAATGTATATGGTAGAGGGTAGAGGGTTGACAGTTGAGGGATAATGATTTAGGGATTAGGGTTGAGGATTAACAGATTCGGGGCGATGGTTGAGGGCTTAAGGTATAGGGTTGAGGTTCTAATGTATAGGGTAGAGGGTTTAATGGTTGAGGGTTTAAGCGTTGATGGATTAATGCATTAAGCGTTTAAGATATAGGGTCAAGGGATTAGGGTTGAGGGTTGAGGGTTTAAGGGTTTAAGGTTTGAGTGTAACACCCCTCCATTTTTCTCTTTTGATCAGATAGTGTTCTCCTTTATGTTTTGTTTTTTGTTCATACCTTGACTATGGTACTTGGTTACTATTTGATCACTAACTGTAAAGTGATGTGAATGTTATATTTTGATGTGATGGTATTTTTTTCTGATGTTATCATTATGGCATGCTTTAGATTAGCATAGATGATATTTGAATTAATGATGTTTTATGCTTTTGATTAGATTATTGATGTTAGATTTTCCATTTTTGTAACACTGTATTGGTGAAGGGATAAAATTGCATCACTCGCTTGTGAGCACCCTGCGATTCCATGATTTCCTCTTCATGATGTGTTTTATTATGTGTTATATATACATGTTTGATATACTCCTTGTTTGTAGGTTTACAGGTACAGGACATCGACTCCACCCGGCTTCACATGTTTGAGCACGTCCATTGCCCAATGCCATTCGATTGGGAGATAGTAGCTAGGTTTTATGTGCCAAGTCATCACCCTGGTCATAGTGTATCATTGGTTTTAGTTGGGTTAAGTTGCTTTAATGATTGTTCACCTCATCTTGATTTTAGTTAAATTACAAGTTAGAAAAAGGTAAATAAATGGCTTTGTGTATTTGTGTTGTTTATTAATTAAATCTGGTTTTTATGCTAGAAGATATTAATTAATTAATTAATTAAATTTAATTAATAAAATAATTTAATCTTGGATTAGATTTATTTTATTGAATTAATTAAATTGAATTAAGTTATTCATTTTGGAAATTAAAAGATATATTATTTGAAATTGGCAAATTAAAAAAAAAGGTTTTAAATTTCATTTTCTGAAAATTTTCAACGCAAAAATGAAAATTGAGATATTTCCTATTATGTTTTTAAAAATTTATTATGGTGGTTGAATAGATATTTCATTTTTTTTCGGTATTATTTGGATTTTTGGATGAAGTTTTTTGGAGAGGATGAAAAATTGAAATTAAGGAGGAGGAAGGAATTTATGGTTTGGTTTTGGATTTGGAGAAGCAAGTTGGATTTCTTGGAGGAGCTGGAATCAGAAGAAGAATTCAGAGCACCATTGACAACCTTTCAAGCTTTTGGAAGAACCAAGTTTTCTTTTATTAAATTAGTTTCATTTTGAAAGGTTTCACAATGTTTATTATGTTGTTTGAAAATAAATAAGCTTTGTTTGATTTGCAAACTAAACCCATCTTAAAGCTTGTTTCAAAATTTTGAAACCTTTGTTTGGAAATAAAATTTCTCAAGAAAAAATTATGTTCTTGACTGTCAATGATTATTTTAAATATTATTTGCTCAATTTATTTTACAAATCTCTTGAGGGGATTTTTAAATTTATATATGTGTATATACATATATATATGTATATATGTATATATATATATTTATACTGATATATATATACATATATATATTATTGATTGGAGGGTTATGCTATTAAATTTTTTATTTTTTTTTAGAAGAACCCCTGTGAAGGTTCATGGATTTCAAAATCTGCAGTTAGATTTCAAAGACTTTTTTTTAAAAACAAAAAAAAGAATGCAATGGAGGGTTTGGGGGTTGCTAGGGGCTCAACCCACCGTGCCCCCCATGGGAGGCGCTATGGGGGAGCCGTGCCCAACGCGTCCCTCACACCCACGCGGTTGCCAATGCACAACCGCCCACCCATGGTGGTCGGTTGTGTTAAACACAATCGCACCACCATGGATGGCGTCGGTTGTGTAAGCCGCCACCCCAATCATGGTTGGTTGTGTAAGTCGACCCAAACCTAAAATGATGTGGCGCGCACCCCTATGAAAATGCGTTTTGACGTGTAGGTTTCAGTTTTTTTTAATGAAAATAAAATAAAATATATTTTAATATTTTTAATATTATATTTTAATAATATTAAAATATTAATATATATATAAGTTAATAAAATATATATTAATATTTAATATTATATTATATAATATTCAAATATTAACATATATAAATAATTAATAATTAAATATATATGTATATGGTTGAGTTTATAATTTTAATATATGTATATATATTTAAATATATACATATAGTAAAATATCGATTTAAATGTTGGCATGATTTAATGCAATTGGGAAACTTTAAATTGATATGCATTAGTCAAGATAATGGATTGGTTTTAAAATAATATATTTTGATGGAACCGTATGTTTGATTTTTAAATGATTATGTTGAAAAGATGAAACAATGATTTATTTTAAAATGATATGTTCTGAATCATAGAAGTAAATGTTTATTATTATTTAAGAGCAATTAGGGAATTAAATATCTAGTTAAATTTCATCCTTTGTCTGAAAGAGACATGATTAAATTAGTTTTATTACAGAAATAATCTATTGAATTTTATTAAAGGAAGTGGATTTAGTAAATCCAAAGTAGATTTAATTCCTATTAAATTGGTCCTTTAAAGGTAAGTTTCTTCTATTTTCGCTTTGAAGGAAATTGAATAGAAGGGTTGTTAAGTCTTCTAGATGGGTTTTTTTTAATTATGCGGGTTGTCATATTATTTTAGTCAACCTTTGGATTGCCTTGGGTAGTGCGTCTAAATGTATCATGTTATTACCCGGTTTCCATGAATTGGGATGTTTTGTGCCTCCTTTGGAAGGAGTGGATTATGTGAAATTGTTGCCTCCAATGTTGGAGTGAATTTCAATATATGTTTCTTCCTAAAGTTGGAGTGGTTGTAATATCTATTTTGTATGCACTTGGGTTCCCTTGGTGATTGGTTTTGTTTGGTATGTTGTCAAGTAGAAGAGTGGCTTCTATTAGGCGCCTGAGCCCAAAGAGGTAAACTGGATAACCTTCAGAGGTGGTTTAATCAAGTGATAAATAAAAAAATATACTTAGGAGATTGGGTAGAATTTCACACTAATCAAGATAATTTAGCCTCATTCATAGACACAAGTGCTCGTTTAGGCTTGGGGTGAGTGGGAAGGCCTGGAATGGCAAGGTCATCTATCTTGTCCTTACGAAAGGTATTTGATTCTGCATGAGTGAGTATGGGGGTTAGGATTCGGTTGAGGCCACGAGGATATCCCATAATGGGGGTCATAGCCTATGAAGATTCCCAGAGGATATCCCATGTTGAGCTATGTGATGATACTCTTTCTACAAAAACAATCGGTATGTGATTTTGTGTGTATGGTTTTCTTAACATACTCAATTTTTTTATATCTAGAAGTAATGTGACCATGTTAGAGTTATACCATTGTGTTGTACATATGATTGGTTATGTCAGTATAAGTTCAATATGTTTTAGCCTATGTCTAGAGGTAGATGGTCTTGTTTAGGAATCCTTGTTACTATCTCCTAGCACGGGGGGTGGGCCTTCAAGTACCACTTGGTTTAGTGGAACGTGCACCTTACTCCATTGGGTTTTCTTCTTGTTCGTGTTGATGAGATTTCAAGTTGGAGAGCTCGTGGGATCCTGTTACATTTCATGCTTATATTCATTTCAGTTGAATCTCATAATTTATTACCCCTCATTTGTAATCGAGGTGGAAGGTTGTAATTTGTAATCATGCTTATTGGATTTACCACATTCGAGGAATGAGAGATGTAATCTTATTGGATATGAAACAATTTTGTATCTCTTATTGTTTGATGTAATTTATCTTGTATGGAATGTATTTGTTCTTAATTTCTTAAGTAGATAAATGTTATGGATTCATTTAAGTTGTTTGTGGGTTTATAAGTACTTTCAGTCTCATAACCTTAGAGGTTGTTGGCAATGGGTAGTGAACTTGCATATTAATTGTACTTAAAAAAAAAAATTAGTGTGTTTGAGTAGATCATTGCAACTTCCTCTAGGGTTACATGGTGGGGTGTTACATTGAGGATATAATTTATAGGGTAGAGGGTTGAGGATGTAATGTATAGGGTAGAGGGTAGAAGGTTGATGGTTAAGGGATTAGGGTCGACGGTTGAGGGTTTAAGACATTAAGGGTTGAGGATTGAGGATTTAAGGTATAGGGTTGAGGGTCTAATGTATATGGTAGAGGGTTTACAGTTAAGGGTTAAGAGTTGAGGGAGTAGGGTTGAGGGTTAAGGGTTAAGGGTTTAGGGTCTAATGTATATGGTAGAGGATTTATAGGGTTGAGGGTAGAAGGTTGAGTGTTAATGGTTTAAGGGATGAAGGGTTGAGGGTCGAATGTATAGGGTAGAGTGTTTATAGTTGGGGTTTGAGGGTTGAGGGATTAACGGTTTATGGGCTAAGGGATTAAGGTTTTAAGAGTTTAAGGGATAAGTGTATAGGGTTTAGGGATTAAGGTTTAATTGTTGAGGGTTTAGGGTTTAGGGTTGAGGGTTAAGGGATTAGGGTTTAAGGGTTGGGGGTTTAAGGGTTTAGATTTTAAGGGTTGAGGGTTGAGTGATTAGGGTTGAGGGATTAGGGTTTAAGGTATAGGATTAAGTTATAGCATTGAAGGTTGAGGTTGTACTATTTAGGGATTAAGATTTAGGGTAGAGGGTTGAGGTTGTAGGGTTTCATATTTAAGATATAGGGTTGAGGGTTCATGTATAGGCTTGAGCATATAGGGAATTGTGGTGAAAATTAATATCATACACAAAATGAGGCATACATAACACTTACAAGATGCCATAATTGGCTGAATAAAGGTCTCATTGATGTACCTCAATCCAACCCCTATTGAGACATGATAAGAGTTAAAAAAAACTTTACAAAATCAAAATTTTCAAAACATGAGCTCTCTTTGGAAAATTTGAAATATGGTCATTTTAAGAGCAAGCCAAAGCGTGCTCATTTTATAATGTGAGTGCATTTTGTTTTTCTCTAAAAATGGTAAAATAGGTTGGACACCCATGATCTAGGTCCACATGCTCTTTTATTCTCTTGCTTGTGCACATGATCCTACAAAAAGAAAAAAATTCATGTTGTTGGGTAAAGCACATGTAGTATCTATGTACTTTCCACCAACTTTTTCTAGTTTTCCAACTTAGGAAGGAGGAAATAATAGATTTTTTACATCAAATTTGATTATATGAACTCAAATTTTCATGTTTGTAGTACTGCAATGTTAATTATGATTGAATTGTTATAATTAACATTATACATTGGTTAATTATATAAGAGTTATATAGAATTGAACGTTGAAAAGGAAACAAGTTCTTGAAAAGCTCAAATTGTTGAGGAATTTGATGCAAGATGAAAAAAAGACCACACATAATTGGGTTGTTTCTCTAATTGAATATTTGATTTTAAGGTATCTCAAGTCTTTATACATGTTCCTTATATTTTCCTTTATTCTCTTGTGTTTCTTTATCACTTCTTATCATACATGCTTAATACAATGCTTTTATTTTATTATCATGTTGATTTTGGGATTAGATTTTGTGAAGTATTTAAAATTATGAGTGCTCAACATACATAGCCTTAATCAAATGCATTAGATTTTTCTAAGGGATTAGATTAGATTTTGTTAAAATGCATATTCCGTGTTTCTTATAAAATTTGAAGTACTTTATGCTCCATTTGAAAATTTTCCATGCTTCTTGTGAAATCATGTCACACACTGCAATTTTCTCAAACTTATGGCATTCACTTCAACTTCAAAATGAAATTGATCACTAGAAACTTGTTGTCAAACCCTTTGTGGTTGGGAAAAAACTTCAACATCACCCCAAAATAGAAAAAATCGCGTATAGATGACAAATAATCAAAATGAAAATGTTGGTTAAGATCTGATTTGAAATGTGCAACCAACTTAACACCCTTTTATATTAAATTATACTCAGATGTGATTAGTCAATGCTAACAAACATAAAATAAAAATGTTGTGAGGATTGGAAATAAGTGAATAAATCCTAAAAGGCCAAAAAATATCAAAACCTGAAGCACTAGGATATTGAAATTGCATGTATCTAAATTAGAGACTAGTTCATCACCTTCAAAATATCTTTATTTTATTTGCTACTTGTTGGAGCAACTTAAATTGACTGATATGCATATTTTCAAACCTACAATATTCAAGTCTTGTGTGGAAACAATGAATGTATAGTTTCCATATGTTGTAGGAATCTCATATGGTGAATATATAGCAATTTTGGTGGAAAGAGATGAAAGGAAACATGCCACGAAGATTGCACAATGCCCAACAATTTCTCATATTTGATTTGGTACTACCTTATGATGATAGGAACCAACAATAAGAAATGGAAGATAGCGGCAATGAAGTTATAAAAGGATAGAGTTGAGGGATGAACCATTGAAAATGATGGTAAATGTTAAAAAATGTCTCCAAACAAAAATAAATTTGGATTAAAATAGCCCAAATTGAAGTCAAACTCTCATTCAAGGTTGGTGCACCCAATTGATTTTGAAGGTTCGTTACTCTTTTTAGGGTCAATGTTATTATTCTAACAAATTTGAGATTTGTGTAAGTTATTTATTTCCTCTATAGTATTATGGTGGAACTAATATTTATCTCTTTTTCATGCTACAACCAAACTTCTTCACCATGCTAATGAAACAATCAATGATTAAACCAACACACGAAGAGCAAGAAGCTAAGAATGCAAAGAAATAAGAACATATGAGGAAACTTCATGAGAAGAGGAAATTGGATACGGTAGAAGAAGACATGCTAATTGAAGAGGAACATGAATGATCGAAAATATATATGGTATTGGTGGCACAAATGGAACAAATGGAAGACCTTCGTGCAATGAGGGATTTGAATTGCATAGTTGGAGACACATCCTCTAAGAGAAGTCAAAATGGAGGGACACCATCTACGGCATCTCAAGTTGAAATTAAATCATCACTCACATGCAAAGAAGGAGGTATGCCATCTTTCCCATCTCAAATTCAAGGTACATTATCTATTTCAACTCCGATCCAAGGTATGCCATATATCCCATCTAATTTAAATATTGATTAAATTCTTAATTTTGAAGAAAATTTACCTTTGAGAACACCCTGTAGAATTTTTCATAGAATGCTCAAGTATTTTATTGATATTGATGAGAATATTTTGCAATCAATGGAAGATAAGATTCCAAAATGTACTTGTAGAAGATATACTCATAAGATTTGAAAAGTGTTCTTTGAAAAATTAAATGAGATTGGAAGATGTCAACTATTCGTTGAAATGATGAGAATCTGAACTATAGGTCCATTATGAAGATTCTTGAGTTGAGAGTATCAAAGGCTTCAAGTGAAAAATCTATTATGAAGAGTCTAATGATTTCATATTGTTTAATGTACAAGACAACTGAGAGGGGGGTGAATCAATTGTAACAAATTAAAACATCAAAACCCTCAACAATAATCAAATCCACAAACACACATTAAGCCCTTATTTTGTTAAAGTGATTAATCATGAAATATAGATAGAAAAAACTGAAATAACAACACCATACATAAGAGAAAACTATATTTACATAGAAAACCCAATGAGGGAAAAAAAATGATGAGGAAAAGATCACAATATAAGTAATTGCAAAACCGATACAAGAGCTCACTACCAGAATAGGACACACTGTCCAAAAAGGCTCACAACTAGGGCTCACTGCCACAGAAAGAAACAAATAATATAGAAGAGATATTTAATACATAGAATAACTTCTCAGTGCAACAAGGAATCCACCACAAATTCTTGAACACTTATGCAACCTTGTTTGGAAGATTGCAGACAGCTTCAACTCACCATATTCAAAAGTCCAACACTTTGAAGTTCACACTACTCTTCTCATAATTGCACTTCACTCTTTGAAAATTTGCATCACTTTCATCACACACCTTTATAATTTCTATCTTAACAACCTTCAACACATTGACTTACACTTTGGTGTAGGAGCACTTATTTGATTTCTTGCCTCCATGAGGCCATTTGTAAATAGTCGCTCTATTTTGTGTATTGGGTCTTATAATAAGGTTTATCAAACCATTTTATAGGTTTTTGAGTCTTAGGAAGTCATGTTTGAAGTCATTTTTAAAATAATATTTAAAGTACTTCTATTTTGTAAAAAAATGTAAAAGTTGCTCAAGAAAGTTGTCAAGCAACTTGTCAAAAGTGTCATTAAGGTGTTTTATCAACAAACTAACTAAAAGGTGGTTGAAAATAGTTGGTTTTGGTTTTAAATGTATAAGTACACCCTCCAAAACTTGAATTGGAGAGTTTGGAGACATTATTTGTGTAGTTTGATAAATGGCAACCTCAAGTTTGTGTGTATTTTCTGATTTTACATTGTTTCCAGGTTGAAGTTGTGGTTTTTACGGCCTGGTATGCACTCAAATAATGGATTATCATATATTGATGGAAATATCTCTATTTCTAGTTTTCAATTCTTTTTGTCTCATTCAATTTTATTGAGTTTTGTAGAAGATATGATTATTTTGGTGAGAGTGCCTATTTTAACAATATTGTGTAGAATTTACAGTCTGAAAGAATGTGATGGTATGGATTTTAAAGTATATATTTTGGATCTGAAACCAAATTTATGTTGTTTATATATGAATCTACTTTCATTTTCTTAAAGTCTCATCAAATTTAATTAAGATTTAAATAAGTTATGATCATTTTAGTGAGGGCGGGTCTGAACCCTATCTAGGGTTTGCAGTTTTGGGAAAAATGAAATAGTTTTCCTTTGGGCTACCATGGTTATGTTTCCAATGTGACATAGAATGAATAATAGAATGTGTTATACAAAGATTGATTTGGATTAATTTTGAAGGATTGTGAGATATTTTGTTGAATCCTCCTAACTCTGCATCAGATTGGTATCAAAGCTCAGTAAAAGGTCTGGGCTGAGAAAGAAACTGGTTTTGGTATTGTGGTTTTGTAGTTGTGTTTTCGTTGGTTGCAGGTTATTTGAGAACCTGATTGCTGCCATTGAGAATGCAGAGAGAAAAGTGAGTTGTGAGCAAGGAGATACTTGCTGAGACCATCTAGAAAAGATGGATAACTTGAGAAGGCATTTGCAGGCAGAGGAGGAGAGAAAGAAGATAAAAAGACAAGCAAAGATGGATAGGGAAATTGCTGAGTTGAAGCAAAAAATGAAGAGGTTGGATGAAGAGGATAGAACAAATGATGAAACAAGAGACAAGTTGGAATTTGAAATTGAAAAGGAAGATGGTTTGGCCTATAAAGAAGATTGTGAAAAGAAGAAGAAATGAGAAGATGAAAGAGGAAGAAGAAGCATATGAAGATGCACATGAAGAATTCCTAGATGAAGACAAAGATGTTCCTAAGCATGAAAATGAAGAGTTTAAAGTTTTTTCAGACATTCCAATGCAAGAAGGTGAATGTATCATTGAGATAAGAAACCTGATTTCAGGAATTGAAGACGTTGAGTTGATTAAGGGAATGATCATGGATGGATTGGTCATAGAGGTTTGCAAAGGGTTGATGAATGATGGAGGTATTATGGTAGAAATTTTGTTTCATTTCATTATGTTACAAATGCTTTGGACAAAGAATAATTTTCAGGCTGAAAATACAAAGGAAAAAGTCCAAAGGAATTGGAAGATCAAGAAGAATACAATTCAAAGGGGCTTGAATTATTTTGCCCTTAGGAGTTTAGTGCAGGAGCACTTATTTGTTTTCTTGCCTCCATGAGGTCATTTGTAAATAGTTGATCTATTTTGTGTATTGGGTCTTATAATAAGGTTTATCAAACCATTTTATAGGTTTTTGAGTCTTAGGAAGTCATGTTTGAAGTCATTTGTCAAATAATGTTTAAAGTTGTTCTATTTTGTAAAAAATTGTAAAAGTTGCTCAAGAAAGTTGTCAAGCAGCTTGTCAAAAGTGTCATTAAGGTGTTTTGTCAACAAAATAATTAAAAGGTGGTTGAAAATAATTGGTTTTGGTTTTAAATGTATAAGTACACCCTCCAAAACTCGAATTGGAGAGGTTGGAGACATTATTTGTGTAGTTTGATAAATGGCAACCTCAAGTTTGTGTGTATTTTCTGATTTTACATTGTTTCCAGGTTGAAGTTGTGGTTTTTACGGCCTGGTATGCACTCAAATAATGGAGTATCATATATTTATGGAAATATCTCTATTTCTAGTTTTCAATTATTTTTGTCTCATTCAATTTTATTGAGTTTTGTGGAAGATATGATTATTTTGGTGAGACTGCCTATTTTAACAATATTGTGCAGAATTTACAGTCTGAAAGAATGTGATGGTACGGATTTTAAAGTATATATTTTGGGTCTAAAACCAAATTTATGTTGTTTATATATGAATATAATTTCATTTTCTTCAAGTCTCATCAAATTTCATTAAGATTTGAATAAGTTATGATCATTTTAGTGAGGGCGGGTCTGAACTCTGTCTAGGGTTTGCAGTTTTGGGAAAAATGAAATAGTTTTCTTTTGGGCTACCATGGTTATGTTTCCAATGTGACATAGAATGAATAATAGAATATGTTATACAAATATTGATTTGGATTAATTTTGAAGGATTGTGAAATATGTTGTTGAATCCTCCTAACTCTGCATCACACTTATACCTTCCTCAACCTTGAAAACTTTCTCCGAGTTCGACAATACATGCTTCACACTTTGAAATTTTAAATTAGGTCAGCACTAAAAATTCCCACGGTGGATAGAAATGAAAGTGGACAAAAACAACACTCAAGTAGGACCTAAATTAAATCTCACATTTCATGCTATGCCTTCATTAATATTTGAACATCTTCGAATGTAGGGTAAACACTAGGTCAGTCATTACCTATGAAAACACATTAAACATTAAGTGCATGCTTCCTTAAAACAATCTGAAACTTCCAAACAAAAAAAATCACCTAAATGAAACCCAAGAAAATCTTAAAAACCAACAAATTCCTTCATATTTAAAATATCACTCGAAGATTATAATCATACTATTTATCTAGACAACACTACCAGACACTACAATACCCTATACTATGAATCCTCTTGACAAAAGAAAGAGAAAAACACCATAAACTTTACTTCACATCCACAAGTCCTGAAAAGAAACCATGGAGAAATGTGGAGAAAATACATTTCTCCCAGACACCTTTGTACAATACTGCAAAACTAGTTCACATATTAACCTGAACACAAATTCCTTTGACCAACAATCCAGAAGCCCAAATTCTAGATATATAAACACTGAAGAACTCTAACCAACATATAAAAAACCATAAAATCGGATCTTCAACCTAGAATAAATGCAAAGAAAAACCACATCTCTCCAACACCATGTTTCCTTATTTTTTTCAATTTTCTCAGTATCCTCGACATCTTCATTGTGCAATAAACTTCCTCATCACATAGTTGACATCAATGACAATACCTTCATACTTGAAAAAATATCCCCCTTTGTCATTTATGGAAACACATGATGTGAAAAACCATCAAATACAACACAACAACTCTGAACACACTTTCTTATGATTTTTTTTCTTTTCTCTCCTGATTAGTAGATAAAAAATTTCACATGATTATTTCTCCCCCTTTGACATAAATGGTAAAGGATAAAGTGTTTTGCATTGTTCTTTGGGCCTTTGAGATTGAACCAAGATAATTTCTCTTAATACTCCCCTTTAGGAGTATGTCCAACCAAATCAACAACTCTACATAATTACAACATTCCTTATTGCAACAATTAAAACACATCACACTACCTAATCCCCTTTAGAGGTATCCACTGAAATTAGTCTAGAAAAGAGATGAATCCATAGATCCACTAGACTATTACATCCCCATATGCATCTAGTTCAAGACAAGAGGTGCAATACCCCCCAAAATCTCCCGAAGATGCTCAAAAGTATCCTTATGTAGAGCTTTAGTAAAAATCTCAATATTTTTATCCTTTGTAGGTACATATTCAAACTTCACCTCATTCTCCATAAATATCTCTCTTAGAATGTGATACTTGGATGATATATTCCTTTTCCTTGAATGCATCACTAGATTATTTGAAATATTAATTGCACTTGTATTAGTACAGAAGATAGATATAGGCTCATCACACACTACTTGGATATCGTTCAATGTATGTCTCATCCATAATACTTGTGTGCAACAAGATGATTTTTCAATATACTCATCCATTGCAATTAATAAGGAAAATAAATTTTGCTTCTTACTTAACCATGACACCAATCTACATCCAAGAAATAATGCATCACCACTTGTACTTTTCTTGTCATTAACACAACCAGACAAATCTACATTTTTATAAGCACTTAATGTGAAGCCAATATCCTTAGGATACCATAAACCATAATCCAGAGTGCGTTATAAATATTTGAATATCCTCTTCACTACCTTAACACATGTATCTTTAGAATCTTCTTGAAATCTAGCCACAAGACAAATTGCATGCATGATATCTAGTCTAGCAGTAGTTAGATATAGTAGTCCACCAATCGAGATCTATACTTGCTTTGATCAACCCTAGGTGAATCATCATCTTTTCTTAGTTTAAAATCAGTCATCATAGGAGTGCATACAAGTCTGGAGTCTTCCATTCCAAACTTCTTCAACATATCTTTGGAATACTTTGATTGTGAAATGAAAATTACTTTATCTGTTTGATTGTGAAATGAAAATTCCTTTATTCATGTAAGGTCTCTTCTTAGGGAACATCATGCCTAATGTCTCCAAGAGAGGATAAGACAAAAGAAATATCACACTCTCAAGGGAAATCAAGCCTAATGACACCACCAAGAAAAGGATGCATCACAAGAATAAAGAAAACCACACAATGAAACATTAGTGTCAATGTATTCCCCTAATTTACAACGGTCGCTAACACCATTACTCTAAGAAATTTATTTAAATTAGAATAAGACATCAGAGATTATTCAGAAAGCCCTGTGCCAAGTTAAATGTTTCCAATAAGCTACGTCATGAAAAGTGAAGGGGTTTCCCCCAAAATACAACAACTAAAGATAACTCAGTACGTCACATGTGATCCAATTTAAGGAATTTCATCCACATCCCAAGATCGCTCCTATATGTACATGAAAGGTGGTCAAGTAGCCAAAAGAGAGAATGCCAAGTGACATAGGAGGACAAGGCTACTTAACCCCTTACCCTTACTTAGTGCAAGACAAGGATGAGCTGAGACATGATGATGAGAAACATGCTAAAGTGAAAATCAGTATTGATTAGAGTAATTAGGTGCCCTAACATAAATAAGAGCATCACACTCCTTAAGATGTTGAATTCTATCACTTAAATCCTTGCATTCATTAGTAGAATGACCGTGAACACTATGATATGCACAAAATGAATTCTTGTATTAAAATTTATTTCGTGTTCTTGGAGGGAGAGATATAAAACTATCTTGGAAGAGTCCTGAAAAGATGCCCTCTTGATCAATGGTAGAAGATGTTCCTTTATTTTGTGACAAAGATATATCTTTTTTAGTACAGGATGTCATACTTCCACAAGGCTCTTTAGATTGCGATATTTTTTACTCTCCTTTATAGGAGGGTGTAAAATCTATCAAATTTGAATCATTAATGTTTTGTGTGATGAATTTAATGTTTAGCAAGGATTTCTTTGTTTCTTTCATTTCTTTCAAAGGACAAAAACTAAGACCACTAGTGTCTATCAGTTCAGGATATACTAATGTTGAATTATGCTTAGATGAATCTATTTTAATAGTATTGATATTAAGTGAAGGCTTGCTTGTTTCTTTTGAGGGACAATAACCAATACCATTAGTCATTCATTGCATGCTAGGTCATGTCATTTTCCATTAAATCCATGTTGTTTGATAAGTTCATAACCTTTTCCATAAAGATTTTTCAATTCTTTCGAATCCGATAGTTTCTCATAATTAAGTTCATAAAATTTTGTTGTGTAATTTTTTCTTTCTTATAAAGTGTTTGAGGTGGATTATTTCGAAGGGTCTTTCGAGTTTTGTGTTGATATTACTACTTTTTCTTTTCCTTTTTTAGACTATTTTTTTATGATCTTGTATTCTCTCATGAATATCGGTGTAAAATATATGATCCTAAATCATCTAGTGATATCATTGTGAAGGGTTTAGTACATCTATTATTCTGTTCTTCTTTCATGGATTCCACTTGTGTAGTTGGTGTTAACATTTACAAAGGATTTTCCTTGTCTTTCTCAATGTTCAAACAACTGTCTAGTTCAGGGATAGCTTCGAGTGTGTACACTTTGTTGTTGTAGACATATTTCATGATACAATGAAGAGTAGAAGGAACCCCATTCATTTCATGAATCCATGGTCTTCCTAAAAGAACATTGTATGAAATATTATCAAGCATGGCATGGATCGGTGTTTCTAATGTGGCCTTTCCAACTGTAATAGGAAAATTGATCATACCAAGCAATCATTTCCCCATATTATCAAATTCACTAATAGACAAAGAGGAAGGTTGAATTCTTGATTTATTCATTCCAACTCTATCCAAAAGTGTTTCACTATAGATATTAAAGGTGGAGCCACTATCGAAAAGGGTTCTTTTTATTCTCCACCCATCATAGGCGACTATTATCATGATGACATAATTTTGTTTTTGCACTTCAAAAGGAGGGAGCTCACTTTGGTGGCAAACAATATCAACATTTATTCCTTGGATCATGGATACTATTTCATTTGGTTGCACATTATAAGGGGTAGGAACTTGTTGTAAGGCACTTTCAATCATGTTATGATAATGAGGGGAGGCTTGAATAAGGTCCCATAATGATATCTTTGCATGATTTTTCTTAAGTTGTTCAACAAGATTATACTCCTTTCCACTTTATGAGGGAAAATGAGGAGGATCAGGTAAGATATGATTAGTAAATGGGAGGGATGTTGAAGGTGATTTTTTCTATTGCTATATGTAGGAGAAATGGTATTATAATTTGATTGTCGTTAAAAAAATATTCTTAGGTTGGTAAAGGGTAATCTCGAGTTTTTATTTTATTTTGAGGTTTGTTTGAGGGTGGGTAAAGAATTAGAGGATTATTAGGATGTTCCATGAGGTATGTAGGAGTTCCAATAATCAATGGGGATCTAATGGAAACTTTCGCATTCAATACCTCTATGGGTTTGGTTTGATGTCTTTCTAATGAAGGGGAATCTAGTGTCATCTTGTCACCATCACCTAAGGAAATAAAATCATTATCATTTGTATGAATGCTCTTATTTTCTTCAACTATGATATCTTGCCTAATAGGAGAGTTTCTAAGAGAACTACAAACTATATGTTTATAACATTCAATTTTTGGTTCTTCTAAAATGACTTCATCGTAAGTGAGTTATCAATGGTTGGATTTTCTTGTTTATCAATATTATTTTCCCTAGGGGAAGAGAGGAAACTAAGATTCTCATGACTCTTATTTCTTTGATCTTCTATCATCAAAGTATCTTCTTTACCAATATTATATATATTAGGAGAAGGTCCACTTTATTTGTAATGAGTGTCCATGATTTCATCCTTGTTTACTAAGGTCTCATTGTCTTGTACCATAACTTCTACCCTAGTAGGAGAGCTTTTAAGAGGTTGACCAAATTCCATGATTGTATTTTGTAAAGTAACTTAATCATAAATATGGGATGCATTGAGAGGAGAATCATGATTATCAATGATTGGATATTTTTTTTCAAATAGATCTCTCCAAATGGTAGGAGCATTAGGAAAGGGAGAAACAATATTTTCATGAATTTCAAGTGTATCTTCTAACACTAAACTATCTTCTTCATTACTAGGAAGGATATTAGGATAAGAACCCATGTGATTATCATGGTTACCTACAATTACACCCCTATGTTCTATAATGTCTTCCCAAGTGGGAGAGGTAGGATTGTCATAGCTCTCAATAATTGGATCTCTTAACACCAACATGTCCTCCTCACAAATGAAATTTTCATGATCGTTCTTGATTATATTATCTTTCTCTAAACCATTCTCATAAGTAATAGAGGTGTCAAGAGAGAAATGTAGACTAATAAAGGTAGTGGAAATGATATCATCTTCTTGTGTCATAATATCTGCCCAAGGGGGAGAAGGAGAGGGACAAACTATACTTTCATGATTCTCAATGATTACATCTTCTTTCACCAAGATACCTTTGTCACTTATAGGAGAGGTATCAGGAGAAGAATAGTTATGAATGTCATGGTTATATATGCTTTTATACTCTTCTATCACATAATTCCAACAAATAGGTGAGATGAGAGGGGTTGTGGGTTTAAGGAAAGTGTCAACATTCTCATTCTTTTGAACTAATAGACTCTCATAACAAGGAAATGTATTGAATGAATGACTAACATGCTTATTGACTAAATTTTTCTTTACAAAATTGGAAAAGACAGATACTATTTTTTTTGAAAACTAATCTATGCAAAGTTAAATGGAAAGATACTTAAAATGAAACATAGTGACCTAGAATGAAATGTGTAAATGCAGTTTTCAGATTCCAAACAAGGTAATTTACTAATTATGCTATGTAACAATCTGAAAATGAAATGTTGTAAATGTAATTTTGAAATTAATAAATACATGAAATGAACCGAATTAAGCTAGATCTAATGAAATTCATGTAACAGAAACTCAACAAACTGAAACAACTATCTAATGGAAACAAATAGAACTACAAAAATGATATTTTTAATGTTGTAAAAGGTAGTTTTAGGGCTGATCTGGGACTAATTTTCCCAAAGGGGTTTATGAGTCCTAGTCAAGGTTTTTGGAAGCATCAAATGCTAAAAAATGCACAATAGAAAATTCCTAGAAAGTAGGCAAGTTGTACAACCTGTATTAGGACTAAGTCGCCCAGAGGGGTGTATGAGTCCCAGATTATGGTTTTTGCACCAATTTAAAATAAATTATGAGTTGTTTCTAAGTTTTCTAACTTGAATGCTATGTTGACTATTTTTAGTTATAGAATTTCAGTTAAATTGAATAGAAAAAATGCAACCTATATGCATTTTCTCTAATACAATATTTTGAAACACTAGATGCAAATTAACTAATGCAAAACCTAATGCAAAGTTAATGTAAGATATATCTAGGAATATGATGCACTCCAAATAAAGAATGAGCTATTCACATTAGGTTCACCAAAATGAAACGATGAAAATTGTACACTCTTATTTTTAGAGGGATAAGACAACCAATTTCCTTCAAATTTCATTCAAGGAAACCCTAGAGATCTCAATCCAAGGATGTAAAGGGGAAAGAGATCTGTAATAGGGATGTACTAGGGTGTGATTAAGGACTAAAAGTGGGTTCACCACCAAGCTAGGCTTGGAAATACAAGTAACATGCAAGAACTAATGATCAAACCTAATGATGTGCAAGACTTCAATAGATGACCTAGAAATGAATGCAAAAAAATGGTAAATTAGGAAAGTACAAAGGTGCACCTGGAAGAAAAATGATGTCAAAAGAAGCTCCAAAACCTTGAAATATTGTTGTTTGAATCCTACTAGGACTCATACACTAGTCTGGGAAATTTAGTCCTAGAGTAGGTCTTTTGTGCCAAAACTGGAATCTCATAGTGGTTGATTTGAATTCACTTAAATCAAGAAAATATGTTGTACTGGGACTCATACATCACAAGTGGTGTATCATTCCCACTCTTCTTTTTTAGATGGTCAAGACATGAATTTTTTATCCAATCTATGCTCTTGCTTCCACACTTTATTTCCAAGTCAAAAACTCTGAATTGTGATCTGTAGGTGACTTTCTATGATTTCACAAGCAAGGTGACAACTTGAAAATTTTCCTCAATATTGAAACTCAATATTCAAGCTCCAAGACACCTATATCTACAATCACACATTTAGAGAGAGAAAAAAACTTATTGATTGTTAAGAAATAGGGGTTTGTCTTCGTCAAATCTCATTTAGGTAATTAAACCAAAAGATGAAACAATGAAATAAGAACATGAAACATGAAAAATGAACAATGATACCTAAATGATGTCTTGGGGTGTAAATTTGTAATCTAACATGAAGTGGCCATGAAGAATGTAGATCTTGATCTTTAATTAGATGTGGAACAATGCTTAATCTTGGATCTTGAATGCTACATCACAACACTAGATCAACATGTTTTATGCCTTGTGCCTTTGACATGATGATGGATCTTGAATTTCTGCAGCAAATGATGGAGAAATATGCCATTGAATGTTGTATAAATTCTCTTTTAAACTCTCTTGATTCTCTTGTGAAGTCTTATAATCATAAAATTTATATTAGGAATGATCTCTTGAAAGTATTAGGTGAAAATGAGTGAAATAACCTTGGATCTATACTTATTTATGCCAAATTCATTGAAATTACAACACTACAAGCCGACATCAGATCTAGGAGAATAAAATCCAGCCAAGAATTTTAATTTAATTTAGGTCTAAGCCACATGAGACTCATATGCCAAAAGTGGCGTATGAGTCCAATTAGGTTAATCTTTGAGACACCATTTTCAAGAAAGGCTTAGATTGATGTGAAATTAGGATCAAGGCCCAAAAACTTAGGTTGGACTCATACGCCCAAGGTGGCATATGAGTCTTGTATCACTAAATCTAGTCCATACAATCCAAAAACACATGAATTATGATTATATGTTGGTAAATTTTAGGATTAATCTTGGAAACATACATTAATTAAGGTGAGTGGATGCAAAATTAGGCCAAATAAGGCATAAAAAGTCCAATTGATTAATAAAACCACATATTAGTGTGAAATTATTAGGATACACTTTACAACACCCTAAATAAGGCTCAAATAGGTTCATTAGTTTACAAGGGCCCAAGACCTAATGTGAATGTGTTAAACACATTACAACACAAAATCAAGGCAACATTGAGCTTAATTTAACAAGGAGGGACCAAACAAGTGTGAAAATTTAGAGGGATACATTTTTCATCATTACATATGGTAATTTTTCTTCTTTCATCATAGTCCTATCAACTTCTTGAATAGTTCACATTTTCCTTTCAACCACTCCATTTTGTTGAGGAGTTTTAGGGGCAGAAAAGTGCCTCTTTATTCCATGAACTTCAAAAAACATGTTAAACTCATTGGAGGTGAATTATCCACATCTATCAAACCTCAAACATTTTATTTTTAGATTGATTTCATTCTCAACCATAACTTTGAATGCTTTGAATCTACCTAGTGCATTATATTTCTCTCTAATTCTACTACATTAGATTTTTGTCTAAGAAAATTAAACCATGTCATTCAAGAATAATCATCAATCAAAAGCATGAAATATATGTCACCTTGAAGACTTATCACCCTTGCAGGAACACAAATATTTGTATGTATTAATTCTAGTAGTTCAATAGTAGATTGTTCCTTTCCCTTGAAACTACTCCTTACTTGGTTTCCAAATTGACAATTCTCGCAAATTGCATTGGTAGGATTTTTTATTCTTGGTAGGTCTGTCACTAAATGAACGAAACTGATTCTAACCATATTATCAAAATTAATGTGACATATCCTCTGGTTCCATAACCAACTTTCATTAATCTAAGACATAAAGAAATGACCACCAACAACCTTAAGCTGATAGATATTTCCATTTGTCCTCTTTCCTGTAGCAATGATAGTTCCAAACCCTTTTTCGATCTCACATAATTCATCCGTAAACACAAGATTATATCCTTTGCTACACATTTTTCAAACACTCAAAAGATTATGCCTTAAGCCCTTAACATAGTAAACATCTTAAATATTATGCTTTGCATCAAAATTGATTGAACCTATTCCACAAATCTTAGCTCCTGAATCATCTCCAAATTTGACTAATCCTCCATCATATTTTTCATGTTTAAAAAATTTACTTTTATCTCTAGTCATGTGATTAGAGCATCCACTATCAAAAACCCATTAGTTCTTATCCTATTCAATATGAAAAACAAAAACCAAAGTACCTTCAACCTTATCCTCATTCTTCAAAACACTTTCCTTCACACAATTTTTAGAGTTAGCAGATTGAGATTCATCTTTTATAGCCAAGAACAAGAATTCATCATCATCTCCATAATCAGATTCATCATCAAAAATACCAACATTTTCTCTAACATTGTAACTTCTTTTAATAATATTTCCTTTATTCTCCTTACTTTTATTGTTCACAACTCTATTTGGACATCTTGAAGCATAATTCCCTATATTTCCATAGTTAAAAAATTTGAAAGGATGTTTACATTTGTACTTACCAGTGCCCTTTTTCATCCTTCTTACAAAGTTAGCTTCCATATCATCAAGATCTTCTCCATCTGAATCTTCAATAATTTTTTATTTTCTAGCCTCAAAAGTAGTCTCCACTTTTGTTCCATTTCTCAAACCAGGTTTTCTCATTTCAAAAGAAGTTAGTGTACCAATCAACTGATCTCTAGAATAAGTATTAAAATTTACAACTTTCTCAATAACAAATACCTTTTCACTATAATAATAAGGAAGAGATCTGAGAACTTTATTTACCACACTAGGTTCTCTTACTTGTGCACCAAGACCTCTCATAGCACTTACTAGCTCATGAACTCTCTGCATGTAGACTATACTTGTTTCATTTTTAGACATTCATAGGGTCTCAAATTATGCCTTCAGATTCTACAAATTTTCTTATTTAACCTTGTCATATCCTTCACAAAATCTCTCAAGCTTATCCCAAAATTATTTAGTAGTCTTAAGATTCATAACTTTAACAAATTCACAATTTAAAATACTTCATCAAAATAAATCTTGCCTTAGCATTTACCTCTTGTTCCTTAATCTCATCACTTGTGCTTAGACCATTTATCAGTGTTGTATACTGATTATTTATTTCCTTTTTAATCTCAAATCCATGAGATGCCAGATATCCTTCCATCCTTGTCTTCCAGAATGTATAGTCAGTTCCATCAAATCTAGGGCAATCCAACTTGTTCGTCATCCTAGATCTACCTTAAGCGGTTAAGCTCTTCTCCAAGGAAACTTGATCTAATAACAATTTTTGAATGAAATAGACAACTAAGAGGGGGGTGAATCAGTTGTAGAAAATTCAAACATCAAAACCCTCAACAATAATTAGATCCATAAACATTCATTAAGCCCTTATTTTGTTAAATTAATTAATCATGAAATGCAAATAGTAGAAACTGAAATAACAACACCATAAAAAAGACAACACCATATTTACATGGAAAAAACAATGAGGGAAAAGCCATGGTGAGGATTATCTCACAATATAAGTAATTGCAAAACTAGTACAAGGGTCACTGCTAGAATAAGACACATTATCCATAAAGGCTCACAGCAAGGGCTTACTGCCACATAAAGAAACAAAGAAGATAGAAGATAAATGTTACATAGAGAATAAATTCTTAGTGAAACCTTTTAATCCACCACAAATTATCAAACACTTTTGAAACCTTGTTTGAAATATGGTGAACACCTTCATCTCACTGCATTCAGAAGTCCAACACTTTGAAGTTTGCACTACTCTTCTCAAACTCACACTCTACTCTTCAAAAATTTGCATCACTTGCATCACACACCTCTATACTTTCTATGTTGACAACCTTCAACATCTCGAATCATACTTATATTATCCTCAACCTTGAAAATTTTATACTAGGCTGACAATAAACATTCCAATGGTGGATAGGAATGAAAGTGGACCAAAAAAACACTTAATTGGGACCCAAATTAAATCTCACATGCCATGCTATACCTTCATTAATACTTAAAATTCTTCGAATGTAGTGTAAACACTAGGTCAATTGTTACCCATGAAAACACATTAAACATTAAGTACATGATTCCTTAAATCAATATGAAACTTTTGAACAAAAAAATTCACCCGAATTCAATCCAAGAACATCCTAAAAAATAACAACTTTCTTTGCAAAAAATCTCACTTGAAGATTATAATCATACTATTTATCCAGAAAACACTACCAAGCACTATAATACTATGTAACTCAAAAGACCTTATTTACCTATCCATGAATCCTCTTGACACAAGAAATAAAATAACACTATCAACTCTACTTCAGAACAACAAGTCTTGAAAAGAAAATGCAAATAAATGTGGAGAAAACACATTTCTCCCTAACACCTCTATGCAACACTGCAAAACTAGTTCACATACTAGTGAACACAACTTCCTCTAACCAGGGATCCAAAATCCCAAATTCTAGATATGGAAACTTTGAACAAATCTAACCAACATATCCAAATCACAAAAGTAGATCTTCAACCTAGAAGAAATGTGAAGCAAAACCATAACACCTCTACAACCAGAACACCTTTGCCACACCTTGTTTCCTTATTTTATCAATTTTCTCAATATCCTCAACATCTTCATCATGCAATAAAATTACTCAACAAATAGCTGGCATCAATGACAACACCTTCATACTTGCAACACATATGAGAGTGTGGGTAACACCTCACACACAAAAGATAGTAATGTCACATGACGTGTCATTACATCAACAATAGTAAGTAATCAAAAAAAGAAAGCTCCTCACATTAGAAATATAAGTAAAGTATTGAGAATAAATTGAATTTTTTTATCAAGATCCATTGGAAGGAACCAAATAATTCAGGACATCTATGACAATGAATTATGGGAATTCTTGGGGAGATTGGAATGAAAAGACAAACCAACTGTTGAAACATTGAGATAAATAATTGAATACTTTTCGAAGAATAACACTATGATATCTACAAATAAAAGGGATGTGGTAAGGATAATTGGTAGTCAAAACTTTGAGCCACATCAAAATAATTTTTTGGATATGAACCAAACACAATTTTTTGGTAAATTTATAGAGATGTACCCTCAAGTTAAAAAATTTCAAAGATATGTTAAAATTGCTAAAGAATTTATATGTCAAAATAAATCACACATGCACCACTTGTTGTTGTAGACTACATATTGAGTTTTCTAACCATTTTGATGTTTATCGGTCTATATGTTTATATTTGCATACTAAGAATGTTTTGTAGGATTGTGGCATACATTCCCCACCTACATCTTCATGAGACTTCATATCAACAATTTTATGTGAAAGAAATTAAAGTCAATTATTCTATAGGATTAAATTATTCTTGGATGGAACATGTTAGCAATGTGGTGGCATGAAATGTATGCCAATATGTGAACATATAGAAAGTACAAATGCAGTTCAAAATTAACTAACAAAATTCAAAAAGTATAAGACAATGGTCGATAATAGAAAAGATGGTAAAGAAGAAAAAACGTGTGATTTGTTTATTCAAAAGATACCAATGTATCAGTTTATGTCTATATTTCATGACAGTATAGTGTATGAGTATGCAAGGAATACCCTTAGAGCTCGATGGTTGGACTTCCAATTCAAGTTATGTTCAAAAAAATTTCCACTTCGTAGCATTGTTTTAGTCGTCGACTTAGTAGAGAACTACAGTCTATAGCCATAATGTGAGGTGCAATCATAGTATTACAACTCCACACAACTTTTTAGATTTGTGCACATGGAATTCATTCATGCCAATGATAGTATAGAGTATAACAAATAGATAATAAGGGAGTATCATTTTTACATTAGTGATGATCACACACATTACACAGAGTTCATGCAAGGTTTCTTTCAATTTTTCTACCATGATTTGGCTAGAAGGGGCATATCATTCCATGAGTATATGATATGGTCGGATAATTGTGCATCATAATTCAATAACTCATGGATGTTCTATTGGTTGAGAAAGATGCATAATATTATAGGTGTTTAGCATATGTGGAAATTTTGTGAGCCCAAGAATTGAAAGGGGGAGCATGATGGTGTAGGAGCATGTATCAAAAGATCCATAGCATGAGAAAAGTTAAAGTATACAGACAATGCAAATTTGGCAGATGCAAAATCAATCGTCAAGTGGTGTATTGCTTCAATGGGTTTTGGAAATGAAGGTAAGTATTTAGTTTATTTATTTTTTTGGTTGATAGATGATACTAACATTACACAATATGAGGATTGTTGTACATTGAAAGGATCAAATGAGCTACTCTTTCAGAAGCTCTAATGTGCAGGTTCATGGAGTATCTATACACAAAAGATGGCATTCTTTTTTTCTTCATGTATGCAATTCAATCCTAGAATGAGTGTGAGTGGGTGAGTGTAGGATCATAGGGGTCCAAAAGTGTCTGAAAACATTTTCTCTATCCAAATTTGATGAAATGAAAATGGTTTATTGGGAAAATTGTTAGCTTTCCACAAATATAAGATATTCCTTATTTTGAATTTAATAGATAATTATTATTGATTTTATATATGCATTATGAATAAAGTATTGATTGATAGGTTGATTAAAAAAAAAATGTAATTCTCAAACGATTTCACATTTTTTGAATCTGAAAGATGCAACACATTCTATGCTTCCCATACTATGAGATAAAATAAAATAAAACTGAATTTCATAAATTTTGACTAAGTTATGGTGGTCAGACAAACAAGTTTTAATATTTTTAAAAATTTCTAATAAAAAATTCATAACTAATTATTTACTTACAAAAAACTTACAAAACAAATGTGGCACATCTGAGCATGTGTCCTCTAGTTATATTGAATTTTTTTTAAAAAAATGTATGTACTAAGGTTGGTCAGACTTACACCTACTTCTTATTTTAATCCTAAAAATTTAGTACTACTATAATGAAATTTCAAATTTCACTTAATAGATTTACTTTTTCCTAAAAAGGAATAGTATCGTAGAAACTACATTCAATTTTCCTCAAAAAAAATTCTTCCATATTTTTCAAATTATGTCAATAACCTATTCAAACTTATATTTCAAGCTACCTAACTCTATTTTTCAGAATTTTCATTGCCACTTAATGGCCTAGTTTGGACCCCCATGTTCCTACACTAACTTGAGTCAAAGGAGTGGTTTGACAAATGGTGGTTAAGATTTCTAAGCCCACTTAACATGTAGAGACTCCTGACGACACTAGAACTTACACAAATGGAATCATCGATTGAATTTGATCACATATCAGATCTAGTTCATCTAGTTAATATATCTACTTGCATAGCTTTTGAAATTCATAGTGTTATCTTACTTTGTATTGGTTTTTTAATGTTAAATAAATTCATCTAATTTACTGTACATATCAATGCAGGGCATGTTTATGTAGTTATTGTAGATGAAGACAATAAAGAGGGAACAAATTATTATGTGTGTCATTCTTTTGAGGCCAAAATGAAATTGGAGGCCCCAATTATAGATGGAGAAAACATCAAATACCCTACAAGCTCGATGGTTGCTACTCGAACATGGCTTATAACATACCCACATAAGAGTGTTAATATTTGTATATTTCAATACTTTGAAACACATCATAAGATTGTTCATTACTCAAACCTTTTCATTGTATCTAATGTTCATTTTCTCAAATATGGGGTATATCTTTAAACAAGAACTTATGGAAGGTGTGTGAATCTTACCATGAGGCAATACTTGACACAATAAAGAGTAGACCAAACCTAGATGGTTCGTTGGATTAATTTTGAAGTATGAACATTAAATTTATAAACTCATGTTATTAATATTAATGTATTGCATTTGATAGTTAGACCTTTCATTGTCACATTTCAACTTTTCTTATGTTTTGGTTCAAAATTTCATATGGCATAAGAAGGAGTTATTGCACCTCTTTAACTTAAAGTTTCTCATTTTCTTATTGTTGCATTTTAACAAATATACAATAAATATTGGGAAAATTATATACATATTTATGGTAGGTCTATTTAAAATGGCACAGTGGACTTTGTTGTGATAAAAATTACATTCACTATATTTTATTGTGTTTCACTATCAAGTCAAAATGACATGATGTGGTTCCCTTAGTGGTGGTAAATGGACCATATTCTTAGGTGTAACAATTTGATATGACATATTAATATAAATATGTAATTTTGTTCAAATCTATGTGGTAAGTATGATCTACACTCTGATACTAATGCAATATCTTTGTACTCATGTGTGGGTGTGTAAGTGTTTTCAAGATTCATCTAGGTATAGTGATGAGTTTCTATATGAGTATAGGTTTTTTTTTGTAATATCAACATAAGAGTGTTAGTGATAATACATTCCCCATTCAATTGGTTTTATACAAAGTGTGTAAAAACTAGAGATGAAAAATAGTTTATGAAAACTACATGAAATCTAAAATTGAAAGCATGCAAGAACATAGATCATGAAAATTAATGAAAAAAGAATCATTGATAGAATCATGTAACAACAAATATATATTGAATGATAACTATGAAAATCATATAGAGTATAGCTAATCATCAAGACATAGAAGATGTTGAATACCCAAGATACAGAGAGGGGAGGGTGAATTAGTATCTTCTTAAACTTACTGGAAAAACACCATCCAATTACTCCAATGCATATAATAGTAAAAATGAGAAAGAGAATTAACAGAGAAAAAAGGCACACAACACATGAACACCATAATTTTTACGTGGAAAACCTAGAATGGGAAAAACCATGGTGAGGATTATCTCACAATATAGTATAACCAGTTATAAGATATTATAAAGAGTGGCTCACTATAAGGACTCATTGTCCAAAATGAGAGGCTCACTTCTAGGAATCACTGTCCAAAATGAGAGGTCCACTGCCTATAGAGATACAATGGCTTATAGCCAAAAAATGAACTGATGAAGTTACACCTAACAAGTGTTGATTCAATTCCATTGATGCTCAATGAATTTTCATACCAACAAACATATATTCACCTTCATTCGTATTACCATTTATTCCATGTCTTTCAATATATGGTGCAGTCATAGCAGGAGGGTCCTCAAAGAGAACAATTTGGACCATGTAGCTAGAGTAACACAATAGAAGCAACATGAAACATGAAGGAAAATACAGATAGAAATATTCTTATTATCAGAAATGTCGATTACATATAGTTAGCCACATCTAGGCTTACAGATTCGGCTCACAGGCCTAATACAACATGCTCAAAATACAATGCTCATACATGCAAGAAAAAATCTTACAAATTGAATTCTATATACATCTTAATCTACTTGATCTTGATTGATTTCTATTGTCATGATTCATTACAAGCTTTATATCATATCCATGGGTCAAGAAACATCCATGTCAGCAAAATATCATTGCAATCTCCGATGAAGGAACATAACGTGTCTTGGACTAACAGCTAGCATCTCCCTTTGGATCCACAACATGGTTTAACCACCTCCCATGGATCTTAACTGATGCTTGTATCGAGCATTTCCAGGTTGATATTTTGGTGCAATGACAAGGCCAAAAATTGGATCAGAGAAAAGAATTGATCATTGAAGTCTTTGTTGATGATATTATCTTTGAAGGTGATGATGATTTGTGTATGAAGTTTGTCAATGAAATGAAAAGTGAATTTGAAATTTCAATGATAGAAGAGCTAAAATTATTTTTGGGATTACAAATTACTCAGTTAGATGATGGAATCTTTGTATCTCAATCTAAGTATGTGAAAGAATTACAGAAGAAGTTTGGCATGGAAGATGCAAAACCAGTTGGTACACCTATGGTGAACAGATGCAAACTTACACAGAAGGATGATACTCCCAAAGAAAATCAGACAAGATACAGGTCAATGATTGGTGGATTACTCTACTTGACTCAAACTAAGCTAGACATAATGAATGTTGTGTGCATGGTTGCTAGATTTCAAGTTGATCCTAAAGAGTCCCATGTGACTGTTGTGAAAATAATATTCAGATATCTGAAAGGGATAGTTGATCTTGGTCTTTGGTATCCCAAGAATGATGATCTTACTCTAAGTCCTTTTACTGATGCTGATTGGGTAGGAGATGTAGATGAGAGTAAGAGTACTAGTGGTGGTGCATTCTTCTTAGGTAAGAAGCTGGTATCTTGGTTAAGCAAAAAGAAAAACTCATTTTCATTATATACTGCTGAGGTAGAGTACATTGCTACTACAAAAAATTGTACCCAAGTACTATGGATGAAGCAAATGTTGAGAGATGTCAGAATTGAGTATGAATAACCCATTTCTATATTATGTGACAATTCAAGTGCCATTAACATTTCTAAGAATCTAGTATTGCATTCAAAGATAAAGCGTATATCGATCAAGTATTAGTTCTTGCGAGACAAAGTAAGTGACAAAGAAGTCAGTCTGGAGTACATAACTACCAAAGAGAAGATTGCAGATATATTTAAAAATTTATTGCCGAAGGATACTTTTGAGTACCTCAGAGGCAAGTTAGGGGTAATTTCCCCTTCTAATCAGAACTAAGATGCGGGTATTTGCACCAGTCCATGAATTCATTACTGTATCATATTCTAGATTGATGTTGTGGTGACTGCTACTCAGGGGGAGTAGTTAGATGTTTTCAAATTTGAAATCAAAGCATATGTACCTTTTCCATTGATGTCAAAGGGGGAGAGAAGCAATGTGAAAAAGTGGGAAAGAAGAGCAATGAAGGAAACAAAAAAAAGTGCACAATCTTAGGGGGAGATTGTTGAAGAAGATTTAGTTGGGTTGATGGTATTATTTTTCACATCATGTGTTCCCATCGATGCCAAAGGCGAAGATTTTTGGATCTTGTGGTTGTGTTGCTGATATATTGTTGTCATTGATGTCAACACTATTAGCATTTTAATTTGCTTAAGGCTATATATGTCGAGGAGATTGAGAAAATTGTAAAAAATATAGTACAGGCAGCTAGTGGAGTTGAGAAGGTCATAATGTTGGAAAGCTCTGTGTGTTGAAGATCTAAAGGTGCACTTCAAAGGTTTTGTTGTTAAACCTTTCTAGTATGTTGGTTGAAATTTTTAGAGGTGTGCATGAAGTTTAGTGGAAGTTATGAAGATCTGTGTGCCTACAGTTATTCAATTTTTGTAGATGGTGTTCTTGGTCGAAGCAGATGGAATTATGGTAATATCATGTGTTGCGCATGTACCTATGACATTCATGGATGATTCTAGACCGTACTCTATCCTTGTTGTACTTTTGCAGTGATTGGAGTGTTCATGATCGAAGATTCTTCTGATATGTGCCCAAGTGTTCATGTTCTTGGCCGACATTGTGGTGTTAGATTGTTGCGGATCCATGAGGATTAATATTTTATTGTTTGGTGTGTTTGAAGATGTTTTTTTGGGTCCTCACTATGTTGTGACCAACTTGTGTTGGTACACATTTAAATTTATTCATGTATCAAGGCCGACAATTGTAATTTATTCTTTATTTGTGGCTGATTGAATAGTGGATGCAAATCCGTGTAGTGGATATATATATAAGATTGTTTTCCTCATTTAAAAAAAGTTCTTTAAGTGTACAAGTGATGTACAAGTGCAAATAAAGGTCAAATAATTCAAAGCAAAGTGTGGAAGAGTTTGAAGATTTTTTGTGTGCCTAACTAGAACTGTAATTAGGCTTTTGTAAAAGCTATTTTATCAGTTCAAATTCTTCAAATGGATTTAAACTAATTACTATATGTAAGGTAGTGAGCCTTCCCTTTGAGTAGTGTGTTATAGGAAGTGTTCCTAAATGCAAGCACATTCTCTTTTAATTCTTCATTATACTTCTAACAAGGTATAATCTTGTGGACTACCATCCACCATGGTTTTTCCACTAACAAGGTTTTTACATATAAAACATTGGTGTTCATGCGTCTCTGATGTGTTGTTCTTATGCTTGCATTGCTAATTATTAGATCTATGATATAAGGATTGGTTAATGTTGTATAAGTTTAATTTTGGTAACAATTGATTCACTCCCCCCTCTTAGTTGTCTATCCTTTTTTTACCAACAATTGGTATTAGAGATAGTTCCTTTGAAAGAAGCTTAACAACTTGAGGTGATCTGAGATGGCATCATTCAAGAAGGATCGTCCTAGATTCGATGGTACAAACTAGTCTCTATGGAAAGTCAGGATGGAATGTCATTTGAGGTGCATTGGTGAACCTTTATGGAAGATGACACAAATTGCATATAATATTCTCTAGAATGGTCCCTCCTCTGAAGATGAGTTCAAGCAAGCATAAATTATTACCAAGTTATTAGAAACATTAGTGAGTGATTTGATAGATTCAAAAATGAAAAATGTCATGGGATTGCAAACTGCATACCAGATTTGGAAAAAGTTGGAAACATTGTATGCAGGAGATGCACTAGTGAAAAGTGCTAAGATAAAAAGTGTAAAAGGAAAATGGGAGAGCTTGAAGATGAGTGAAGATGAGAACATCTTTTCCATCTCGCATAAGATAAATGAATTGATGATGGACATTAGATGTGCCGGTGGAACTATGAATGATGATGAAATTGTGGCCAAGATACTTAGATCTGTTCCCCCTTCCTACAAGACAAAAACTCATGCTATTGATGAACTCAAAACAGTCAAAAATATTACAAAAAACATGTTTATTGGAAAACTTGCTGCATTTTAATTAATTGAATTTGGTAAGTCTCCTCCTAAGACTGAATCTTCTTTCAAGGCCACTATATCTAGGAAAAAGAGATATGATTCAGGAGAGAGTTCCCAGTGAACATTCAGATATGAATATGAGATGAAGCGGATTGAAGATGAAGAAAGGGAATTTGAAGAACTAGAAGCATTGATTGTGAAAAGGTCATGGTAAGTACAAAGTAAAGTTGCCTATTAAATTATTTTCTTGTAGTAAGATAGGTCATTTTGCTTCTAGATTTCCTAAAAGAGTTTCAAAATATAAGCTTGAGAATACTAAATTTCAAAGAAAATTTTATTATGCTGAAGAAGGTGTAACTGATGAAGAATCTGATAAAGAAACTAGAAATGAAGATGAATGGGTATTTATTGCTATCAAAATAAAATGGTCAGGTGTCCACTGAATCTGCTAGTAATGTAAATGTTGAGAAAGCTCTTGAAGCCAAAGTTGAAGAGAAAGATGAGTGGGTAATTGAAAGTGGAAGCTCACATCATATGACTGGTGACAAAAGAAAATTTGTAATCTTGGAAAACTATGATGGTGGTGTTGTGAGGTTCGGTGACAACACTTCTGGTGTGATTCGTGGAAGAGGCATTATTTATTTTGGTGGTAAGCATAATATTGATGATTTTCTTTACGTAGAAGGCCTAAAACATAACTTGCTGAGTGTTGGACAAATGGTAGAAAAAGGCTGTAATCTGTAGTTCAAGAATGGTAAGTGCAGAATAACAAGAAGTTCAAGAAATATAATTGCTTCAAGAACAAAGACAAAAGGTAATATCTTTCATTTAAGTACTTCTAGTTAAATTTGTTTGATTGATGTAAGTTGGTTATGGCATAGGAGGTTATGCCATGTGAAATTTGATAACATTGTCAAGATAAGTTCTACTCAAGTAGTCAAAGATTTACCTAGGTTAGTGAAGCCTACTAACACTATGTGCAAGGAATGTCAGATGGGAAAGCAAACAAGAAATTCCTTCCAGAGAAAATAGTACAACTCTAATGGAGTACTAGATTTGATACATACTAATCTATGTGGTCCTTCCAGAATCAGAAGCCTACAAGGTGAAAGGTACTTTATGTTACTCATTGATGATTATTCTAGAATGATATGGGTCACTTTTTTGAGACAAAAACATGAAGCATTCAAAAAGTTCAAAAGTTTCAAAAGCTATGGCAGAGAATGAGATAGGTCAAAAGATCAAATGTCTAAGGTCAGACAGAGGTGGTTAATTTACTTCATGAGAATTCAATTTTTTTTGTGAAGAGCATGGAATTCAAAGATAGCTATCTACTCCCCATACCCCTCAACAAAATGGAGTTGTTGAAAGAAAGAACAAAACCATTCTAGACACTGCTAGAACCATGATGTTGGAAGAAAATGTTCCTCATTTCTACTAGAGACAAGCTGTAATTACTGCTGTGTATACTATTAATAGGGTGAATGTCAATAGTAATTATGGTAGAACACCTTTTGAGCTATGGTTTGGTTATAAGCCTACTGTCAAATACTTCAAATTTTTTGGAAGCAAATGCTACATCAAGAGATATGATGATATAGGTAATTTTGATGCTAGAAGTGATGAAGGAATCTTCCTAGGATACTCTATTAAAATAAAAGCTTATCGGTGCTTTAATAAAAGGTTGAAGAAAGTGGTTGAAAATTCAAATGTTAAGGTTCATGAAGATATTGGTAAATCATCCAAAGTCAGTGATTATGATTCAGATGATCAACATGATGATGCTAACAATGATTCTCAAACACAAAATCAACTTCAGATTATTTTGATGAATCAAGGAAATCAAGAAGCAGAAGCAAGCAAAAGTTAAAATGAAAGATCACAAGCACAAGAGGTAAGAGAAAACTTTAAAACTCCTAAGTATGTGAGAAGAAATGATTTTGATAGTCAAATCATAGGAGACAAAACCAAAGGTGTGAAAACTAGAAGAAGAATTCTAGAAGAATATTTATTAATTTCTAAAGCTGAACCTAGAAATTTAAGTGAAGCATGAAAGGATGAATATTGGATGGAATCCATGAAAGAAGAACTGTTGTAGATACAAAAGAATAATACATGAGATATTTTTCCTAGACCTCAAAACAAAAAATAGATTGGAACCAAGTGGGTGTTCCAAAATAATTTGAATGAACAAGGTGATGTGGTTAGAAACAAAGAAATATTTTTTTACAAAGGTTAGTCATAGATGGAAGGTATTGATTTTGAAGAAACTTTTGCTCCTGTTGCTATAATTGAGGCTGTTAGACTACTTCCTTCTTATGCTACTTTCAAGAACTACAAAGTTTATGAGATGGAAGTGAAGTCATCATTTTTGAATGGTGAACTAGAAGAAGAAGTTTATGTTGAACAAGCAGATGGATTTTAGTTGACTGATGAAAATGACATGGTATGCAGATTGAAGAAAGCTCTTTATGGACTAAAGAAATGCCCTAGAGCTTGGTATGCTAGATTGGACAAATACTTGTTGAAAATTGGATTCAATAAAGGTACTGCTGACAATAATTTGTATTTCAAATTGGTATCAGAGCCGGTCATGGGTTTGAACCCCTCGGGTGACGGCAAGGGGGGATTGTTGGAATAACCACCAACATCTCCCTTCGGGTTTACGACATGGTTTAACTTCCTCCCATGGATCTTAATTGATGCTTGTATTGGGCATTGACAGGTCGATCTTTTGGTGCAACGACAAGGCCAACAATGTGTGCAAGAACAGGCCGGCCTCAAATTTGAAATTATTCCATGATAGATGTGTATGATGAAGTGTGGAACTAAGATTAAGGTTGGGGATAGTCCATAGATATATTGAAACACACTATGAGGATCCACAAGTTATGGGAAGGATCCACAATCAATCAACCTAGCCATTAGGTTTTGAAATTATTTCAGGGCCAGTTCCAAAATTGTCACTCAATCCAGAAGTGATAGCTTCCCAGAAAAATATCAAATCAAGCTGAAAAGTTGGAATAAGGAAATTGAACATGTCCACAATGAAACCATAGGTACATGAGATCTAGTGAGAAAACATGAAGAAATACCAGATCTACCAACTTGAACAAGAACAAGATCAAAAACTAAATGAAAAATATTTTTGGTTGATGCAAGATTAAGAACCAAGGATGCTCCTATATCATACATCTAGGGTTAATGAAAAGTGATTCCCTCACTTCACTGGGGCCAAAGGGCCAATATGGTCTACCTTTGCCTAAGAAATACAGGAAGAATCCCTCACTGGTCTACCTTTCCACTTCACCAGAGATTCTTTGTATTGTCTTCCATGAGTCTTTCTCCCATCTCTAACATCCAAAATCTCTTTTCTCCCATCTGATTGTTGTTTAGGAATTTTTTCTTCCAATTTTTATTTACTTTCTTCATTGAATTCTTGTTCATGGTACTGATGTAGATCTACAATGTTGAATATAGATGATATACCTATGTCATCTGGTAATTCTACTTCATATGCACTTCCTGAATAAAACTTCCTCATCTTGAGTTTACTATATGTGCCAACTATGAATATTTCCTTCCTTAAATATACCATTACTTCATCTCCAACTTTTAACTCCACATGTCTTCTCTTTTCATCTACTTATTCCTTATAATTTCAATTCATATGTTATAACTACCACCTTACTTGAGTAGGCACTTTCTTCATATGTTCTGCAAATTCCTCTACTTCTGCACTCCTTTTATCTTCTTTACTGATGTCTCATAATTATGATATACCTATAGGATGAACTCTAGTAACAATATCAAAAGGTTTCTTTCATTTACTCCTATTCACTGAATTATTGTAAGCAAACTTTGCTTGTGCAGGGACTAAATCCCAACTTTTGGTCTTCTCTCCAGCCAAACATCTCAACAAATTTCCCAAACTCTTATTCACTACCTCTTTTTGTCCATTAGTCTATGGGTGAAACTTAGAACTTAACTTCAAATATTTCTTCAACTTCTTCCAAAGTGTCCTCCAAAAGTAACCAACAAACTTTGTATCTTTGTTTGAAATAATACCCCTAGGTAATCCAAGCAATTTGACCACTTCCCTGAAAAAAAATCCTGCTACATGTACTACATCTGTTGTCTTCTTACAAGGTATGAAATGTGCCACCTTGGAAAAAATTTCTACTACCACAAATACAAAATCATTACCTCTCCATGTTTTAGGAAAGCCAAGTATGAAATCCATACATATATCCTAGCAAGGTCTTTTTGGAACTATCAAAGGTTTATGCAATCCAACAATCTGACTACATCCATTTGCAACTTGACAAACTCTGCAACTCTACACAAATTTCCTAACATCCTTATGAATTTTTGGCCAAAATTAGTTCTCACTTACCAATCCTATTGTCTTATCAATTCCAAAGTGTCCTGCCAATCCTTCACTATGTTTATCTTTCACCAAGTTATCCCTCATTGAACTTTGGGGTATACACAACTAATTTCCTCTAAACAACATATCTTCCTGAATGAAATAATCCAACCAATGACTTCTATCCTCTAAAACTGGTTCTTTACATGCTCTCGAAGGTTCTGCAAAATCTGAGTCTTCCTCATACAAGTTCTTCAATTCATCAAAGCCTAATACCTCCATTCCCATCTGTATCAATAAATTACTTCTCCTACTCAAAGCATCAACAACTCTATTTGACTTTCCACTCCTATGTTTCAAAAAAAAGTATAACTCTACAATAATTCCACCCATCTCATGTGTTTCTGATTTAACTTACCTTGACTAAGTATTGCAAATCCTGATGATTGGTATACAACACAAACTCCTTAGACAACAAGTAATGTCTCTACTTCTTCAAGGCTTAAACTATGGCATAAAAATATTGATCATACATTCAACACCTTTTCCTAGCATCATTCAACTTCTCACTGAAATAAGCTCCTACTCTTCCTTCTTGACTTAACATTGCTCCAATTGCATTTCCACTTGCATCACAGTCTACCTGAAATACCTTACTAAAGTCTGGTAAAGCCAACACAGGCTTCTCAGTCACCTTCTATTTTAACAACACAAAACTTTTGTTTGCTCTAGATGTCCATATAAAATCCTTCCTATCTCCTCTCATTGTTTCTGTCATAGGACTACACATAGAACTAAAATTCCTAATGAAATTTTGGTAGAAACTATCCAATCCATGAAATGATCTCACCTCTCCAATTATTTCAGGTGTAGGTCATTCAACAATTTATCTTACATTCTCAAGATCCATCTTCAATTCATTCACAAATATCACAAACCCAAGATATACCAATTATTCCTTCATAAAATTCCACTTCTTGATGTTTATCAACCGCTCTTCCCTCAACCTCTGCAAAACTTGTCTTATATGTAACAAATGTTCTTCTCTAGTCTTACTGAAAAATCAAGATGCCATCGAAATAGAAAGTAACAAAATTACAAAATAATTTCTTCAATACCTCATTCATCAACCTCATAAAAGTACTAGGTGTGTTTGTTAGTCCAAAAGGCATCACCAACCACTCAAACAATCCTTCATTTATCTTTTATTTTTTCTTCCATTCATCTCTTTCTCTGATTCTAATATGATGATATCCACTCTTCAAATATATCTTTGTAAATTATTTAGCTCCACTCAAATAATCCATAATGTCATCCATCCAAGGAAAAGGAAATCTATACTTCATCATGATCTTCTTTATGGCTCTAGAGTCTGTACACATCCTCCATTCTCCATCCTTCTTAGGTGCTAGCACTTTAGGTACTACGTAAGGGCTTAAGCTTTCTTTGATAAAACCTTTTCTCAACAACTCTTGCACTTGTTTGTTCATTTCTTCATTCTCTATCGGTGTCATCCGGTGTGCTGCTTTATTAGGTAAACTAGCTCCATGAATTAAATCCATGCAATGACTAATACTCCTTACAGGTGGAAATCCACAAATCACATTATCTAAAATGATAGCTTCATATTCTACTGGCAATTCCTTTATCTCCTCAGGTTGTCCTTCTACATGCTTCAAGTCTTCCACCTTCTTAGGAACCAAGGCATAACACATGTTCTCATGTCTTGACCCATCCAAAAATCTCCTCCCATGAACCAAAAAATTCTAGCAGTCATGCAAACCTCAACTTTAGGAACATCCTCCAAGGGTAACAAATTCTGCTTCATCCCATTTGAAAACATAGTATATATGATCTTCTTTCCATCATGAATAGCCTTTCTATCATACTGCCAAGGCCTTCCCAAGAAAATATGGCATACATCCATAGGCATGATATCACACAAAACTTCATCATGGTAATTTCCTATCTTCAATTTCACCAAACATTGTTCACTTACCAGTATCTTATGCTCATCTTGAATCCAAGCTATCTAATAGGCCTTCGGGTGTTTCAATCTTTCCAACTTCAATTTGGTCACCATTTCTTCAAAAGCTTGGTTCTCTGAGCTTCCAGTGTCAATGATTACTTAAATAAATTTATCATTTACCTTGCATCTGGTCTGAAACAAATTATTTCTCTACAATGGTTCCTTCTCCAATTCACTTTGACACAATACTCTCCTATTCACCAACACTTCTCCTTCTTCTGGTTGATTAGGTGATCTAGCATGATTCTCCTCAATAAAGGTTGTTCTTTTATTGTTCTCATTCCTTATACTTTTATCTCCTTATTTTCATTCAAAGGCTCTATGTCCTTCTCCACCACATTTGAAACAAGCTCCCCTAAATACTCTTTTCTCATGTCTTCTATCATCTTTTCTATATCCTTCATTTCGATAACCACCATATCCTCCTCTTCAATATGAATTTACATCATCTCTTCATTATGAATTCTCATTCTTACTAACCTCCTAATCCTAGTTCTAATCTAGAAAAGATCCTCTTCCTCCTCTAATAAAAATTCTTCCTCTCTGAAATCTTCCATCTCTTCCTCTCTATTTCTACTCATGTCTTTTGTTTAGCTTCTCTTCTGATTTTAGGGCACATTGATATGCTTCATCCACACTCAACAAATTAATGAAACTGATCTCATCTTGTATAGATGACCTCAAACCATTTACATATCTAGCTACTTGCTCAATCTCATTCCCTGAATCTCCAAATTTGATGTTCAACTTATAGAACTCCTCAATATACTCTATCACACTTGATTCCTTCTATTTCATATTATGTAACTTCTTGAGAAAACTAATCTGATAGTCAACGGGCGTGGAATTTGTCTTCAACTTATTCACCATCTGATCCCATGATATTATCTTCTCCTTTCCTTTTCTTTGCCTATTTCTCTACAAATATTCCCACCAAAGGGATGCATGTCCTCTCAAATTTGTACAAGAAAATTTCACCTTCTTATTTTTTGGGGTACCTTCAAAATCAAATTACTTTTCCATCTCTATTATCCAATCTATTAATTCATCTAAATTGAATTTACCACTATAATCTGGTGGATTGAAATGTGGTTTAGTGTTTACTCTGGTTAGGGCTCTTATGAACCTTTCTTCTCTTTGATCAAGGCCAGGTTGCTCTTCTCTTGCAACTTCTTCTTGTTCTTCTACTTCTTCATCACTCACGTCATCAACTAGTTGACCTCTCCTCTATGTTGTTTCAACTACTTCCAATCTAGTATTAATTCCTCTCAACATCTCTAGTATAGTTGGGTCTACATTTCCACACACTCCATTTCCTCTCCCATTTCTTCTTCTTGCCATCTTTACACAAGTCTTTTGTAGTTGTAGGTCAGATCCTCAGTCTGCCACCCCATAACAAATCTTCAACAAGATTGTGCAAACTCTGATGATCTCGCAAGGAACAAATATTGCTCTGATACCAATCTAGTGGAGCCACAGTAGGAGGGTCCTCAAAGAGAACAATCTAGATAGTGTAGCTAGAGTAACACAACAAAAGCAACACAAAACATGGAGGCAAATGCAGATACAATTATTCTTATTATCAAAATTTTTGATTACATATAGTCGACCACATCCAGTCTTATAGATTTTACTCACAAACCTGATACAACATCCTCAAAATAGGGTGCTCATACATGTGAGTAAAAATCTTATAGATCGAATTCTATATACATCTTAATCTACTTGATCTTGATTGATTTCTATCCTCATGATTTATTACAAGCTTTATATCATATCTGTAGGTCAAGAAACATCTGCATCAGCCAAAGATCATCATAATCTCTAATGAAGGAACATGTTGTGAAATGTTTTTCACACACGCCCCCGCGTGGGCAAGGACCCCTTATTTTTTGCTCCCAATGGGTTGCTTTTCTCCCATCTCATTTTGCATGCCCCTTTTTGGGATCCTAAATTGGTCATGTGCCTTCAAATGATCAAATTCCCCTGACCAAATTCACCTACCTGAGTTTTGCTAAGTCTTTTTCTTTCGCGGAAGTGCCCCTACGGGTTTCCCTTCACCCATTGCCCCGATGTCCTCCAGGCGTCATAGACCCGTAGCTGTGGGTTGCCTCATATAGGTCACCGCTCAAGTTTCGCTATTGAGTAGCGACTAACTCCCAACTTTCGGTCGTATGGTGGGACCCACACTTAGTTTCTCTATTTGAGTCTTGACTGAGCATCCAAACAAGTGTGAGATTCCACATCTCACCTAACCTGGGTCCACCATACAAAGAAATAAATGCACACCATTAGTGGAAATTGGCCCAAAACTGTTGCTCCATGCCCTTCATTTTACTTGGGGCATTCGAATCTGAGAAGAAGAAAATTCCACCCCCCTTCCATTTTCTGCTCTTTGCCTTGTTCCTACTGACTTGGTCTCTACTCCCTTGATTCGCCTTTTCCTTCATTATTTACTTTGGGGACAAGTTTCCCATAGATTTGGGATATTTTTGTTCTACCTAAGTGAACTACCAAGGTTTCATTAAGTTTCGAGAAGTTACGGAATTTTCATTCCAGAACTCCATCCCTTCATGGCCATTTTGGGAACTTCATCCCACCTTGGCCATTTCTAAAACTTTGTCCCTCTATGGCCATTTCGAGAACTTCATCCCTCCGTGGCCGTTTCCAAAACTCTGTCCCTTCATGGTCATTTCCAGAACTTCATCCCTCTATAGCCATTTCTAGAACTCTATCCCTCCGTGGCCATTTCGGGAACTTCATCCCTCCTTGTCCATTTCCAGAATTCTATCCCTCTATGGCCGTTTCTGGAACTTTGTCCCTCCATGGCCATTTCTGGAACTCCATCCCATTTCAGCTATCGCAAAAGGAAAAGCTAGCCCGTCCTTCCAACCTTTGGGTTCTGATACTACGATCGTCGTTAGAACTAAGCAAATAAATTTAGAGGCAAAGTCTAAGTCTGGGTCCAGTCAGATGGGTTGCTCCCACCAGACTTCAGCTCATTGCTTGCCATTCTAAATGGCCATCCTCAAAAAAATTCCCAAACCTCTTGATCCTCTTCTAGCATCACAGGTCTTGGACCCTGAAACTCCATCCCCGAGATGCCACCTCACCATGGTTATTCCAAATGGAAAACTCCAAGCGAGCTTCCCTCCTCTTGATTCTGATCACCTAGGAGATGAGCTAAATGCCTCCTAATCTGAAAATGAGATTTGACCCACATATTGAAATTGGATTCTCTTCCCCATGAAATTTTCAAGTTGTTTGAATCTGAAGATGGAAGAAATCATAAAAATTGCCCTGCCCTATTTTCCCTTTCAAAACAACATTCTGGCCAGGGAAATCCAACCTCTGGGGTTTAGACAGTCCAAACTCCCTCCAATAAACTACTAATGGAAATTTAGACTAAATATTAGATTTTTGAATGATGAATTTTTCAATCTAACAAGGAGTTTGCAAGATTTGAGTAAAATTTGCCTTGATTTTGGTATGAAATCACTTATGACACTTCATGTATGCATGATTCAAGAAGCCTACTACAGGTCTGTCAGGGAGACCCATTGATAAATTTGAACAAAGAAAAGGACATAGCTCATGTCACCATTCATTTTATATCCACCTTTCCTCGTAGAACCCATCCATAGAGATGGCACTAGAAGAAGGGCTATGTCCTTCAAGGTGGTGGGAGGGAGTGATTGTTTCTTCCCTCCAAACAAATGATAGCGACCCATCAGAGGCCATTTCATCGGATCAAGGACCACTAACCCATTCCACAATGATTCAAAACTGAAAATGAGATGCACTTGGTTGGATGAGAAATGTTTTTCTATTCATCAAGAGGAAGAAGGTAGCTTTCAGGCAGTTTCATCTATAGTAAAAGGGAAATTAGCTAGAAGACAAAACTGCTATAGCACCTAGGCACTAACAGATAAAATAGGGAAAAAATAAAAGATATATTTTAAATTGTTGAATATTATGGGGTAGGTGAAGCCCTAGTTCAATCAAATATGGTCCACACAATTTAATTCAATCCTATCCATTCATTCAAGCTTTGGAAAACTATAAATAGGGGTCTCCCCCTCATTTGTAAATGGTTGGAGAGCTGGTGTAAAAAGAATTTGCAGCAATAGAAGACATCATTGCATGATTTTATGGATGTTCTCTTTTATTGTTATCATCTTGCATGCATGGTTCTACTTCCCCTTTTATTTTAGTTGTAGTTTGTTGAATGGAAGTGGTAATGTTGATTGTTGTTTCAGTATTTGATGAATTTACAACTCATGCTTTTTGTGGTTCATTGATGATGAATCACTTTGCAAAGCTAGTCTAAGCTTCATTCATTTATTGCTGCAACTTAGTTCGATTGCATGTGCATGATGTGTGTGTGTAATATGAAAAGCTACAATCCTTAGAAGATTGGATTGGTTTTGTGTAACTATAGGTTCCTCTTGGCCAAGCAAAACTCTGTTTATGGAGTTTGTCTACTGTAGCAGCGTCCATGATCACTGTTCATTCATAGTTTCGGGTCTAGGAACTTATTCTCTTCCCTATTTTTTTTCTTTTTTTTTAATAGGTAACCTTAGGCAAGGTTCATTGCACATTATAAAACTAAATCTTATGTTGAAATGGAGTTCTAGACTACTATTTGAACTTGCAACAAATGCATAGGAACACTCCCATACTAAGAACTCCATTTGCAGACCCAACATCCCACACTTTGTAACTCATCCAAGACCACCTTGTGATTCCAAAAAATCACTTAAATCAACTGAGATATTCCAAGCACTATCAAGACCTGACATTAGAGACCTTGGGATAGTGTTCTGCAATTTGATTGTGGAAGATTTTCTTTCAAGATAGGTGATGCAGCTATGCATTACCTATGTTGAGAAGTGCATAAAAAACACATCAACAGAACTGCTGCTAGAAGGAGGGAATGGCATGTTGAGGTTACAAAGCTGAAATTTGGAAATTGAAAATATCACTTTCAAGAAGAAATCTGAGACAAGGAGATTTTTTTTAAGGCTCAAACATAAAATCAGAAAATTTTGAAGGAAAAAAAAAGCTGAGTTGAGATGGAGTAGCATTTGCAAATCAATATCGCTCAATTACAAACAGATTTGGATAGGAGATTAAGGAGGCCATTGCAATAGTTTGCATTGGCAGAAAAGTTTAGGATCCATTGCACATGCAAACACAAAGAATTGGAGTGTCTAACCTTCTTGAGAATAATTGAAAGAGTCTTGCAAGGAGAAATTCCCTTTTGGGAAATATATCAACCTTTATCCCTTGCAGACCCAGAGGAAGAATTGAGAATCATGGTAGCTAAGACATTTAAGGAGCTGATCAGAGAATGTTTTGACAACAAAGATGGACCAAGACTAGAGAAGGTACTAATGTTTACCCGGTGCAGATTTCACAGTGCACCACATTCGGAATTCATTTTGTCCATCATGTGAAGAAATCATCACACATGTTAAGGGAAGTTTGAACAAGGTAGAGAAACCAACTCCCAATGAAGATAAGTCATCCCATGAGGTGGGAGAGCTGTCAATGTTTGGAGGACAACACACTGAAGATGAACCAAGAAATTTGACACAAGAAGGTGATGGGACATCAAATATAGAGGATCAGAGCCAATAGGAAGAAGCTGATTTTAGTAGGACAATAGAAAGTTGTGATGAAAATGCAGTCAAAAAGGACATAGATGGCTATCCCTCCATCAATAAAAAGAAGTCCCCCATTCTAGAAAGGGAATATTTGGCAATCAGGGATAAACCAACAAAGTCTGCAATAGTGTAGGTTGGGGCAGCCAATGAAGATGCTGAAAATTGAAAAGAGGAAAGGGACGAAAGCCTTGCAAAAATAGGAAATGATGATGAAGGCATAAGTGAAATCAGACTAGCAGACCTCTCCTTCATAAATGATAGTGATCGAGAATCTGAAAATGCAGATTTGGAGGAGTGGGAACAACTATAGGTCATAGTTGTTCACCACGAGACTTTTGTTTCAAGTGATGATGAGAACCCAATCATGGATAGATATAACAAGCTAGTGTCAAGACTAGCAAGGGATTGGTCTGAGCTAAAATGTAGGTGGATTTGGATATTTTTCTACTACCAAATTGGTGCAGACTCCATGATTTATTGCACTCTTAGTTTGTGTGCAAACTATGCCAAGAAGTCGTCTAACAAGCTAGAGGACAAGCGGAGTAGCCAAGCACCTGGCCTCCTGTACTTGCTGCTTGAATCGAAGTAGAAGATTAAGAGTTGGAACTGAATGAAAAATTGGTTGAAGGTAGTCCTCAAGAAGGTTTTAGGAAAACAGAGGAAGAAGGACAAAAAATTAGTCTCGAGCTTCCGAACAACGAAGTGGAGTAGATGGGAATGTTGTCCAGCAATCATCCAAGGACCTTCCCCCTTTTAGAATACTTGTACATGATAGATGATAGGATGTGTAGAATACTTTTAGGGGTGGATCATTCATCATACATTAATCCCCTTGATGGACCAGTGTCTCTTCCTATTTTCCTCCCACTTGGGACCATGCCACAAGGGTATATCAGTGCAGAAGAGGAGTACATCCTAGATGTTAGCAGTGATGAAGACATACTCCTTGAGCCTCTGAACAGTGATGCACTAGAGTTTCCAGATTGGGAGAGGGGTTCCTTCTTTGTCTATAGCAATAGTGAACAAGGGGAAATGAGTGACCATCATGATGAGATGCATGAACAAAGAGAAGAAGACAAAGGGGAGGGTGTTGAGATAGTTTCCAACAGAGATGAAGCACCTAGTCAACTACAAGATGCAACTTGGAGTCCTTCTGCCATGATCATTGTTGACCCTCCTTCATATTTGAATGACTACAATAGGATAGATTCACACACATCATTGTCCCGCAACATTGAACACCACATAAATAAGGACATCACTTGGGAAAGGAAGGGGGACATCATGCTACCTTTTGAGGACAACAATCAAGTGGACACTAGGTTTGCAGAAGATCAATGAGATGAAGTCTATCTTATCGAAGAACAACTGATAGGGATTTTCGATCCCATGTAGGACATGGAAGAAGTGTTTGCTGCCCCATTCTCCTTACCTTATGTAGGATTGATGCCTGAAATGCTGCACCCTCCACCATGTCCGCTCGAGGTTGTTGATCTAAAGACTGATGATGCAGTGCTCACTCTCAACTGTCAAACATTGCCATAATTGCACAATGAAATCCAGGTTCTATCCTTCCTTGCTCCTGTTAATTAGCATAATTTCACTTATCATTTTGATTATGGGAATGAGGGGAGACAAACGTGTTTATGAATTAACCATGGGTTTAGCGAGCCTCCTCAATTGCTCATTTTCCTTGACTGGGTGACTGAACTTGAGTGTTGTAATGTTGAATTTATTATTTTGAAATATAAAGATAAGTTTGCATGGTTAAGAATGATAACAATTTCTTTTTTCCTTGTGCATGCATCGTGAAATCCAATGAGTGTTGATGTCAGTCACCTTGCATGAACATAGTGCTTTGTAAATATCTCTTTGTACATAGCTCATTTTGAGTAGTGCAAGTTTCCTGTAAATACTTCGCTTTCTTGATTTCCTTAAGTTAGCTAGTTTTTTGTAGGTTGCTTGCTTTAGAGTAGTTTATTCGTTGTTTTATTTTGATGTCCCGCTTTGGTTAGTTTTGGTGTTCACTTTTTTTTTTGCTTTTCTTCCATTTTGTTGTTGCTTTGCTTGGGGTCCCTCTCCTTCTGGCTGGGCACATCTGTGCGCACAACAACCATACTTATCACCTGGGGTTGTTCTATGTATTTCTTTTTCAAAATCTAATCAAGTTTCCAGAGTGGATGGTGAGGATCCTCTGTTAGTGTCAAGTGATCTGGGTGTTTGATTCAAAGAGGATAAGTAGCTGGTTGGTCTGATTTTGATGTATTCTGGAATCTTATATCTCTTGCATATTTTAAGAATATGGAGGTCATTGTAGGTCTTTTGTGAAGTCTAGTTAAGTGAAAAATCTAAAATTCTGATTCAGAACCACTGTGATTCTCAACCCTGAGTGCGAGCTTCAATGCTTGTGGGTTGAAATAAAAAGAATTAAAAATTGAAAATCAAAAGAAAAGAAAAAAAAGAAAGAAAGCAAAATATTGAAAATCAAAATAAAATAAATTCAGCTTTTCAGGGGTATCCATGCAACTCTATCGGGGCTATGGATGCCTAGTTGGCAGTAGAGAAATGTTCGGGAGAATCACGGTGACAACCTTGTCAGGGCTATGGATGCCTGATTAGTAGTGAGGCAATGTCCTGAATTGTTTTGGAGTTAGAAAAAACTACGTAGCTTAACTTGATAGAGCTTGGGTTCCTTTAGTAATTGAAGGATGGCAATTGACACAACTGCACACACTTGGATTTTCAACATACTGAAGGTTGGGTTAACTAGTGGATTTGATCCTTTGGTTGATCTTTTGGCTTGTTTTCCCTACCATGCAAATCATAACCATAGATTTTGGGTTCATGATTCCAATTTGTCATCAAAATTCTCTAGAGCATTTCCCCAACAAGTCGCCATTTGTTGTGCATGTTTTGCACACATGCCCCGTCATGGGTAGGGAACCCCTCTTTTCGCTCCCGATGGGTTGCTTTACTCACATCTCATTTTGTGTGCCCCTTTACTAGAGCCTAAATTGGTCATGTGCCTTCAAATGATTAAATTCCCCTGACCAAATTCACATTCCTGAGTTTCGCTAAGTCTTTTGCTTTCATGGAAGTGCCCCTGTAGGTTTCCCTTCCCCCGTTGCCTCGATGTCCTCTAGGCCTAATGGACCCACAACGGTAGGTTGCCTCATACAGGTCACCGCTCATGTTTCCCTATTGAGTAGCAACTAACGCCCAACTTTCGGCCGCATGGTGAGACCCGTGCTTACTTTCTTTGTTTGAGCCTTGATTGAGCATCCAAATGAGTGTGAGATTCCACATCTCACTTAACCTAGGTCCACCATACAAAGAAATCAATGCATGCCATTAGTGGAAATTGGCCCAATAATGTTGCTCCATGCCCTTTCTTTTACTTGGGGTATTTGAATCTGGGGATAAGCAAAGTCCCCCCCTTCCATTTTTTGCTCTTTTCCTTGTTCCTGCTGACTTGGTCCTTGCTCGCTCGATTCGCTTTTTCCTTCATTTTTTATGTTGGGGACAAGTTTCCCATGGATTTGGGATGGGTTTGTGGTGCTGAAGTGAACTACCAAGGTTTTTTTAAGTTTTGGGAAGTTGTGGAAATTTCATTCTGGAACTCCGTCCCTTTATGGTCATTTTGGGGACTTCGTCCCTCCTTGGCCATTTCTGGAACTCCATCCCTATGTGACTATTACGAGAACTCTGTCCCTCCATGGCCATTTATGGAACTTCATCCCTCCATGGCCATTTCCAAAGCTTCATCCCTCTGTGGCCATTTCGGAAACTTCATCCCTCCTTGGCCATTTCAAGAACTTCATCCCTCCATGGCCATTTTCGGAACTCCATTGCTCGATGGTCGTTTTCAAAACTCCATCCCTCCATTTCCATTTCTAGAAGTTTGTCCCATTTTGGTTGTCACAAAATAAAAAGCTAGTCCATCCTTCCAACCTCCAGAGCTCATTACTCTGATCACCATTAGAACTAAGCAACAAAACGTGGAGGCAAAGTCTAGGTCCGGGTCCAGTTAGCCGAGTTGCTCCCACTAGACTTCCACTCATTGCTCGCCATTCTAAACAACCATCCTCAAAAAGCTTTTCGACCCTCTTAACCTGAACACTTGAGTGATAGAGGAGTTATGCTGACCGTCTTCTAGTATCACGAATCCCAGACCCCAGAACTTCGTTGCCAGGATGCCACCTCACCATGGCTATTCCAAATGACAAACTCTAGGTGGCCTTCCCTCCTCTTGACTTTGATTGTTTAGGAGATGACTTGATGTAATGTCCCCATTTTTAGCCATACGCTCTTCAGTATTTGATAGCCTATTCCAAAATTCATGTAGGCTTGTTAGAGGTGAAATTAGGGTTTCCTATTTTATAGGGGTTCTAAAGAAGGTTTGAATGAATGGGGATGGTGGATTATTTCTAGGTTTTCAGAGAGATTTGTAGTGATATGACATGCAAAGTCATTCGGAATTTTTTTTGAATTTACTATTTTTAGTAAGTTCTATTTCTGGTAGTGCCATCTTGGGTAGTAGCATCAGTAGTAAGCTCAGTTTCCATTTCGGGTAGTGCAGTTTGGAGCATATTTGGCCTTCAACATTTTGAGGCTCATTTTGGGTAAAATGGTTTATTCTAAGTCATTAATGTTATAATTTATTATTGGCTCCCTTGGCCTAGTATTAATGACTTAAAGTTGTTTTTAAAGGTAGCCTTTCAGGGTGGACACCTCATTAAGAGATTATTTAAATATTTCTAAAGTAAACATTTCTCCTCAAGTTTTGGATGCCTAGAAAGGTGAATATAATGTTTTAAAAGTTAAAATATTTCAAAAAGTGAAATGGGCATCCCTTTTGGAGGTCAAAGAGATGGAATCTGAAGAGCCAACAGTCACCTTCAATTCTATAAAATAAGGCCATTTCTCATTCATTTGGATCTTTTGGAAATTATGGTAAAGTTATGTTCCTAAATTGATTTCAAAATCTAGCTAAGGGAGAGCTTAGCAATTATATTCCATTCTTTGGGACTAAAACTATGGTTCCCTAGATGGTAGATTGAGAATGTGCTTCATACAGAAGTACGTATTGAACTTCATTGTTAGTGAATTGATGATTTTATCAGATTTTATGCTTGCTGGTTATTTCATGGCTGCTAGCCAAATTGTATACAACTCCAAGGATAAATTTATTTTGCACATGGTTATTTGACCTTTCAATCCATATGTTGGTGGTGCCTCTTCTAGTGCACGGACAAATTTTTTGGTGAAAATTATTATTGTATAGAGGTCAACCCTCTTAGAAGGCCGTACGATGCTTTCTTTGTCTTGGAAAATGTGTAGGGAGTTTAGAGGAGTTTGTTGTTTGGAAATTGATATCTTCAAGGTCACCCAACCTCAAAAGTAATCATCTTTCAATTTGGTTGAAGTTTGTTGAGTGTGGTAAGAGTTTTTTTAATTTTGTGAGTTGATTAATTTTTGGTTTGAAAGTTTCAGTCTGTTGGTTTTATATCATAATTATATGATCAGTATCCATTTTCATTGTGCTTTGAATTTATCATAAACCTCTTGTGATTTGCAGCTATTAAATTTATTGTAAGACTAAAAATAATAGTATTGTTTCAGTCATTTCCTTGCTGCAATTTATTGAAGTTTAGTCCTTATATTTGTACCCCTTGATGGTTTACCGCTAGTGTGGAGAAATTTTTTCATTGTATTTCATCTTTCACCCACCATTGAGTGGAAAATCCCCACTGTTAAGTGGATGCCTGCTTCGCGGATGAATTGCTTGTATTTTGATGTTTTCCCCCCACTGAATAAGTGGTAGTGTGGAATTTTATTCATGGCTAGTTCACCACCTAGTTCCATTCAATTGTAACTTATTTTCAATTATTTCTTAGTTTCCTCCACCATATGACAACACCTCTCCTTCCTTGGGATTGTGTATGCATTCTTGGCGTTGAGTTTCTTTTAGTTGTAATCAATTACAATTATTGAGTTGTTTAGATCCTAGGGATCCTCTGACCATATGCCCACTCTTCCTCCCTCATCGGGTCTTAGGGCACATTCTTGGTTAGAGTTACTATTTCATGTCATTTTGGTTTTGGAGCTAACCTTAATGGGTGTGTGTTGCATTGTAATTAATATTGAAATCAAGGGAAAAATTGAGTGGGTATTTTATAGTGGTATCAAAGCTTGTTTTCCTAAAATCTTATGAGTTTAAGTGCTTCAATTATCAGATGAGAGTTAGAGAAGACCGATACTACATTAGAAAGCAGAAGATTTTAGCTTTAGCTTCAAAAAATTTCGAAGTTGACACTTTTTCAAAGGATGTTGAAACCTTGTCTTGTCAGATTAAGGTATGGCTAATGAAGAAGAGAGGAAGTTGGCAGAGACTCTCTTTTTGGTTGGAAAGAGACTTGGAAAAGAATTTCAATCAAGGGGAAATAAAGAGAATATTCTTCATTTGTTAGAACAATGTTTGAGACAAGTGAATCCATCTCCTTTAGAGGAAATATAGTTGGCTTTAGCACTTGCAATGAATTTTTTGAATCAGCCCTATTTGTTGGGGCATCTTGATGGAGAGACCAAGTTGTCGATTCCTTCTTGTTTCATGGAAATAATAAGAATTGCTATTCCCTAGTTTCCCTATGATGATGAAACTATGAAGATCATATTAAAAATGATAGTGGAAAGTTTTCAATATTTGGATGAAACTGGCAATGGGGCATGTGCAAGACCATAATGGGCCAAAAAGTGGCGATATGTAAGTGATATGATAGCCCATGTGGTTGACGACATTATTTTTACCCAAAATTGATGAAACGAAAAGGGTTTTTATAGGATATTCTCAGCTTTCCACCAATATAAATTATGCTTTACTTTGAATTTAATAAATAATTATTATTTATTTTCTTTTTGAATTAAGACTAAAGTCCTGATTGATAGGATGATTGAAAAACATCTATAGCTTTCAAAAAATATCACATTTTTTGAATCTGAAACATGTGTCACATTCTTTACTTTGGATACTATAGGATTAAAAAATAATAATTAAATTTAATGATGTTTTGACCAAGTTAAGGTGGTTAGACATACAAGTCTTTATATTTTTTAAAATTTGTAATAAAAAAATCATAATTAAATATTTACTTGGAAAAAAATTACAAAAAAATATGCATCACATTGGGATGTGAGTCCTCTACTTATATCTAAAATATTATAAAAAAATATTATCATTTTATTGTGGTTAGGGTGGTTAGACAGACACATACTTCTTATTTTTCCCTAAAATTTAAGTATTAATGCATTGAAATTTCAAATTTTGATCGAATAGATTTAAAAATAAATAAATAAACCTAGAAGTTTAGATACTATATTCAATTTTCTGATAATTCTATTCTTACATATTTTTGAAATAATATAGATAACTTATTCAATTTTTTACGTCAAGTTGCCTAACCTTGATTTTCTGAATTTTCATCACCACTTAAGGGCATGTTTTTTCCATGATGATCCTGCACATACCCAGTGGTTTGTTTCCAAGAAGAGCAACTATTTTAAAGACATTTTGAGAAGTAAGATCTTGTATCCTTCAGGTAGAATTGAAGATGGATAATCATATTTATCATTTGTTTGATTATCTATTCAGTTCAACTTGGAGTGAGTAGGAAGAGGTGGTGTTTGCAGCCATTAAAAATGTTCTAATTCACATCATCAAAGAAGATGATACTCTTCTCGAAAGTGTCCAAGTCCTTCTCAAGAATTCCTCTGAACAAGAAGAGTAGATTTCTCCAACTGCTGATTTGTTAGTCACATAAATTTTCAGTCATTGTGAAGAAAAAATGAAGCCATTTTTGAAGAAGACGGTTGAGGACAAAGAGAAGATCTCTAAAGCAAAAGAAGAGGATGAAAGTTGGAATCTGTCCGAATTCATAGAAAATTTTCAAGGAGTTTCCATTTATCCTGTAGTAGAGAACAATGAGTCAACAAGTGTTAAGAAACCTTAAGTTGAAAATCTAAGAGAAGAACTTCTAGAAAAAAGAGTTGACATGGAGTTGCATGATGAGATCATAAGTGCAGATCTAGATGAAGGAGAAGTTCGGTTGGTAGAAGATATGTGTTCAACTAGCAAATTGCCTTTTCATAATTTTGGAGAATGCTGGTTTGGAAGTCAAGATAAAGAGGAGAAGGAGAAAGAGTAAGTTGAAGTCTATTTCCACTACCAATTTGATTTATCCAACTCCTTTGAATCATGTGTAGAAGACAACATGGAAGGTGAAGCTTCAAGTAGTAATAAGGAAGATTTCTCTTCACCTAAAATCAAACTAAGGAAGTAGCCTAAGGAATTGGAAGGCACTATGGACGGAATGATGAAGAGTGTCCATCACATGTGAGACAAGTTGGGAAGTGCAGCTCAAACAATTTTTGGAATCTTTATCCATCAAATTTGGTCTACATCATTTCAACTAGCATATGAAAATTGCATTTCAAGCTCACAAACTGCTGAAAATGGAATTCAAGTTATGTCAAAGCTTGATGAATTGCATCGGTATGTTGAAATTTTGACTTATGTTGTTCCTAGAGGAGAAGATGTATGTTGCATCTCCATTACTAATATGAATTTCATTAAGTTTTCCTTGGAAGAAATCAAGTTTTTTGCACATCATTCATGTTAAAGACAAAGTGGCTAAAATTGCTGACAAGGCATTGGAGTGGAACAAGCTTACTAAAAATAAGTTGCAGGAAGTGCATACGGCTCTAATTGAAGTAGAGAATCAGATTTATGTTGTTCAATATTCATGGGAGCAAGAAAATAAAAGAAGACCTGAGGAGATTCAGGAAATTATTGATGAGCTTGATCTCATACAAGAAAAATATAATTTGGAATGTTGTCTTGAGAGACTAAAGCATTCAAATTCTCATCAACAAGTTTTTCAGACTTCTGATAATCTCTTGTATGAGGAAGGCACTAGTAAGGTCTATGTAAATCATATTTCTAAAAATGATGAAGGATTTTCTTCAGAGATTATTGAAGGAGGAAATTTCAATTTGTCTTCCAATATTTGAGAGTTGATACATGAGTTGCATGAAGTTGATTCTAATATTGCTCCTAGTGCATCCATTCAACAAGAAATGGTAATTCTTGGATCACAAGGAAATGAAGGTAGGATTTTTGATCAACAACAAAGAGTTGATTGGTGCAATGATGAGGACTTTATTTATTATTTGATGAGGGTTCTTGTGAGGTTCTTGTCAGATTTCACTATGTCACCATATTCTCTTTGAATTAAATTTAATGAAGGATTCATGGAATCTTTCCGACAATACATGGCATAAGATTTTGGGTTCAATTTCATCAATGAACATAGGTTTGTTGAATACTTCTTGGAGTTTCAAGAAGTGTTTATTCTGATGGAACGATAGAATCAAATGATTCATGTGAGAATAGTTCTCCCTCAAAGAAATGGTTCTTCATTGTTGATGGTATGGCATCCTGACATTACTTGGCAAGAAGGTAATATTGAACATTCTAAAAGGGATAAACCAACACATTTTCTTCAAAAAGTTGCTGAGATCATTATCTCTTGTGTTGGGACTTGTCTCCAATTGAAAGTTAGTATTTTGGATCTCAATTATTTTCTAATGAAGATTGGTAAGAATAAAAACAAGGTTGGTTGGAGAGATAAGTGTTAAAAAATCAGTTTTATGTTTGTTGCCTCCTTCTTTTTCTATCATTAGTTCTTTATTTCTGATCATAAATCGATGTACTGGGGTGTAAATATGATTGCAAGATGGTTTGTAGTGGCATGGGGATCTTTATTGAAGAATCCACCAACCTTGTTCATGAGAAGCTATGCCAATTTTAATGATAAGTTCTTTCATTGTAGCTGATGTTTACCTTCTTAGATATTGATTTCCAAAAAATCAGATCTCAAGATAATTGTTTTAGACCTATTTGAAAGCTGGTTATCTCATTTTAAGGTTTCTCCATCTCATGATTAGACTGAATGCATTCCTCAAATGAGCAAAGGAATGATCCAGAATGGTCAAAATTATGGCATGAGTAGTTCATTGATGATTAACAGTGGATTTCTTGTTACCAATTCATACATTATTGTTTAGGGCAATGAGCTATTAGCTAATTTGATTAATCAATTTGAAACTTTTATTGTGATATATGTGAAGATCTCTTGGATTTCTTTAAGCGAAATCAGTTTTCTTCAAAGTCAACATTGTGCAGTGATGGAGTTTGGAGCATTGTTTTATGATTGGCATTGATTTGGAAGGGTGTTTGAAAAAATTTATGATGCTGATCAAAATTATTACAGTGAGATTTGGAGGTCCTACAGACTAATTTGGGACCCAGGCACTGACTTGTTTGCTGCACCATCTTTTATGGATCGAGTTATGTTGCTCCACCTTTTTGTTGCAGGTGTTTTAATCAGATTAGCATGACAAATTAGTGGAGTAGTGTTCTTGAGAATGATTTGGAATCCTGGAATCACTTGGGTATACAATTTAGCAGATGAAGTTGGGAAAGCCCATGTTGGTTTTCTAGAGTTTTCTCCCAAGGTTTTTCAGTTTAGTCTTAATTGGGAGGTCTCTTGTGTTGGCAGTTTGCAGAGAAGTACTTCCATCAATTGGGGCTATCGATCTCCTAGGTTGATTTGGGACCTTGGGATCAAATTCAGTTCCAATTTGGTTTGGCATGGTGATTTTGAAATGCCAATTGAGTTGCTTGAGGACAACAAATTTTGGGAAGAGCAGACTGTAATGTCCCCATTTTTAGCCATATGCTCTTTAGTATCTGATAGCCTATTCCCAAAAGCCTATAGGCTTGTTAGAGGTGAAGTTAGGGTTTCCTATTTTATAGGGGTTCTAAAGAAGGTTTGCATGAGTGAGGATGGCGGATTATTTTTGGGTTTTCAGAGAGCTCTATAGTGATATGACATGCAAATTCATCGAGAGACTTTTATGAATTTACTATTTTTAGTAAGTTATATTTCTGGCAGTGCCATCTTGGGTAGTAGCATCAGTAGTCAACTCAGTTTCCATTTCGGGCAGTGTAGATTGGAGCATATTTGGCCTTGAACATTTTGAGGCTCATTTTGGGTAAAATGATTTATTCTAAGTCATTAATGTTATAATTTCTTATTGGCCCCCTTGGCCTAGTATTAATGACTTAAAGTTTTTTTAAAAGATGGCCTTTGAGGGTGGATGCCTCCTTAAGAGATTATTTAAATATTTCAAAAGTAAATATTTCTCCTCAAGTTTTGGATGCCTAGAAATGTGAATATAATGTTTTAAAAATTAAAATATTTCAAAAATTGAAATGGGAATCCCTTTTGGAGGGAAGGAAGATTGAATTTGAAGAGCCAACAATCACCTTCAATTTTATAAAAGAAGGCCATTGCCCATTAATTCAGATCTTTTGGAAATTATGGTAAAGTTATACTGCTGAATTGATTTCAGAATCTAGCTAAGGGGGAGCTTAGCAATTCTATTCCATTCTTCGGGCCTGAAACTATGGTTCCCTAGATGGTAGATTGAGAATTTACTTCATCCAAAAGTACATATTGAGCTTCATTGTTAGTGAATTGATGATTTTATCAGATTTTATGCTTCTTGGTTATTTCATGGTTGCCTGGAAAAATTGTATACAACTCCAAGGATAAATTTATTTTGCATGTGGGTATTTGACCTTTCAATCCCTATGTTGGTGGCACCTCTTCTAGTGCAAGTACAATTTTTTTGGTGAAAAGAATGATTTTATAAAGGAGGTCGGCCCTCTCAAAAGGTTGTACCATGCTTTCTTTGTCTTGGAAAAGGTGTAGGGAGTTTATAGGAGTTGGTGTTTGGAAATTGATGTCTTAAAGGTCACCCAACCTCAAAAGTAGCTATCTTTCAATTTGGTTGAAGTTTGCTGAGTGTGGTAAGATTTTTGTTTAATTTGGCGAGTTGATTATTTTCTGGTTTGAAATTTGTAGTCTGTTGGTTTTATATCATAATTATATTTGTATCAGATTTTTGCTTTAATCTTTAATAAATGAGGGATTCTTGAGAGGGAGATAATCTATTTTCATTGTTCTTTGAATTTAGCAGAAACCTCTTGTGATTTACAGCTATTATATTTATTGTAAGACTTAAAACAATAGTACTATTTCAGTCATTTCCTTGCTGCAATTTATTCAAGTTTAATCCTTATATTTGTACCCCTGGATGGTTTATCACCATTGTGGAGAAAATTTTTCATTATATTTCATCTTTCACCCACCATTGAGTGGAAAATCCCCACTGTTAAGTGGATTCCCACTTTTTGGATGAATTGCTTGTATTTTGATGTCTTCCCCCCACTGAATAAGTGGTAGTGTGGAATTTTATTCATGGCTGGTTCACCACCTAGTTCCATTCAATTTTAACTTCATTTCAGTTATTGCTTAGTTTCCTCCGCCATATGACAACACCTCTCCTTCCTTGGGATTGTGTGTGCATTGTTGGCGTTGAGTTTCTTTCAGTTGTAATCAGTTACATTTATTGAGTTATTTAGATCCTAGGGATCCTCTAACCATATGCTTGCCCATCCTCCCTCATTGGGTCTTAGCGCTTATTCTTGGTGAGAGCTACTATTCCGCATCATTTTTTTGTGGAGCTAACCTTAATGGGTGGGTCTTGCATTGTAATTAATATTGAAATCAAGGGAAAAATTGAGTGGGTATTTTACACTTGAATGCCTCCTAATCCAAAAATGAGCTTTGACCCACATATTGAAATTGGAAGCTCTCCCCCATAAACTTTTTAAATTGCCTGAATCGAAAGATGGAAGAAATCATACCGATTGCCCTGCCCTATTCGCCCTTTCAAAACAACATTCTGACCAAGGAAATCCAGCCTCTAGGGTCCGGACCATCCAAACTCCCTCTAGTAAACTACTAATGGAAATTTAGACTAAATATTAGATATTTGAATGATGAATTATCCAATCTAAGAAGGATTTGCAGGATTTGACTAATGTTTTCCTTGATTTGTGTATGAAAGAACTTACGACACTTCATGTATGCAGGATTCAAGAAGCCTATCGTGGGTCCGTTGGGGAAACCCATTGAGAAAGCCGAACAAAGAAAAGCACATAGCTCCTATCACCACTCATTTTATATACACCTTTCCTCATAGCACCCATCAACATAGCTGGCATTAGAAGAAGGAATATGTCCTTGAAGGTGGTGGGAGGGAGCATTTGTTTCTTCCCTCCAAAAAAATGATACCAATCCATCAGTGGTTGTTTCATTAGATCAGGGAACACTAACCCATTCCACAATGATAAAAATCTGCAAACAAGATGCGCTAGGTTGGATGAGAAATGTTTTCCTATCCATCAAGGGGAAGAATGCAAATTTCACGTAGTTTCAGCTATAGTAAAAGGGAAATCAGCTAGAAGACAAAATTGCTACAGGACCTAGGCACTAAAAGACAAAATAGGGAAAAAAACAAAAGATGTTTTTTAAATTGTTGAATATTTTGGGGTAGGTGAAGCCCTAGTGCAATCAAATCTAGGCCACACAATTTAATTCGGTCCAAGCCATTCATTAAGGATTTGGAAAACTATAAATAGGGGTCCCCCCCCCTCATTTGTAAATGGTTGGAGAGCTGGTGTAAAAAAGAATTTGCAGCAATAGAAGATAGTATTGCATGATTTTATGGATGTTATCTTTAATTTATCTCATCTTGCATGCATGGTTCTATTTACCCTTTTAGTTTAATTGTAGTTTCTTGAATGGAAGTGGTAATGGTGACTGTTGTTTCAGTATTTGATGAATTTCTAGCTCATACATTTTTTGGTTCATTGATGATGAATCATTTTACAAAGCTAGTCTAAGCTTCATTCATTTATTTTTACAACTTAGCTTGATTGCATGTGCATGATGTGTGTGTGTAATCTAAAAATTTGTAGTCCTTAGAAGATTGCACTGGTTTTGTGTAACTATAGGTTCCTCTTAGCCAAACAAAACTCAGTTTAGGGAGTTTGTCTACTATAGCAGCCTCCATGCTCACTGTTCATTCATAGTTTCAGGTCTAGGAACTTCCTCTCTTCCCTACTCTTTTTCCTTTTTTTTTAATAGGTAACCTTAGGCAAGGTTCATTGCACATTATAAAGCTAAATCTAATGTTGAAATAGAGTTCTAGACTGATGTTTGAACTTTCAGAAAATGCACAACAACTCTCCCATCCTAAGAACTCTGTTTGCAGACCCAATTTCCCACACTTTGTAACTCATCTGTAAGACCACCTTTTGATTCCAAAAAATCACATAACTCAACTGAGATATTCCAAGCACTGTCAAGACCTAACATTAGAGACCTTGGGATAGTGTTCTGCAATTTGATTATGGAAGATTGTCTTTCAAGAGAGGTGATGCACCTATGCATTACCTATGTGGAGAAGTGCATAAAAAACACATCAATAGGACATAACATGTGCAAGAATAGGCTAGCCTCAAATTTTAATTTCTTCCATGGTAGATGCATATGATGAAGTTTGGACATAAGATTAAGTTCAAGGACACTCCACGGATAGATTGAAACACACTGTGAGGATCTGTGATCGATCAAACTAGCTATTAGATTTTGAAATTATACTAGAGCTAGTTCTAAAATTGTCACTCAATCCAGAAGTGATAACTCTCCTGAAAAATATCCAATCAAGCTGAAAACTTGGAATAAGGAAATTAAGCATGTCCATGATGAAACCATAGATACGTGAGATCTGATGAGCAAACATGAAGAAATACTAGATCTACCAACTTGAACAAGAACAAGAACAAAAACTAAATGAAAAATATTTTTGGTTGACGCAAAATTGCCAAGAACCAAGGATTCTCATGCATCAATATCAAAACCATCCAATATGTATATCTAACTTATCTGTAAGCATCAATTAGATTAGCCTAATTATATGCAATCCTTATTCACCAAAAAGATAATTGTCAGCTTCAAGCATGTACATAATCTTTCCAAATAATAATTCAAGTGTGTATCACACTAGAAAATGTTTAAGATAGGTCACACATACATCTGTAATACAAAAATTAATCCATTACAACATCAACTATATATTAGGTCGACCAGAGATAGACCTAATAGAAAAATGTAACAACAGAGTAATGCCAACTCGTCGTATGAGCACCTGAATACATGAGATTTTGAAATTACAAGCTTCGAACATCCAGAAACCATTTTTGAAAAGTGTAATGAAATATATTAATCATGAGAGGATTGTGGACCATAATACCAGAGGATAATACCTGTATACTAGTTTAGAATACTGGATCAACCTTGAACTTAAACTTGCAGTTGCAACTCATATAACATGGTGACATCAGTGACAAAATGAAAGCTGCATAAAGACATGTTCTTCTTCATTCTTCCAAAAAAAAATTGATCCCAATAAGGGTAAAAAATTATGATATAATGTGTAGGTACATAGGAGATTAGCATCAAGGTACATTCACAATTTTTTGAAAAAGATGAATCATTTGCAATAACCGTATTATTTTTTGTCTTCATTTTATTCTTGATATTTTTAAGATTATACTCTAAGATAGGGTAATCATGTGATTTTATTTATTTAGTGTCAGTTGTAAGTTCATATTTAGGCTTTTTCCAGGTTCATCATCAATAACTTCACACCTAGTGCTTGGGAATGACCAGTTGATAGAACTTTTGATGTCACATTTCAACTTTATTTATGTAGAAAATCAGATCATATTTATAAAATTTTATTTATAATTTCATTCTTTGAAAATTACATTCTATTAGTGCCTTTACCCTATGATATAGAATTGAAAACACTATAACTTTAAATGGTATCATATCTAAAATCTACAAATCTAAACATAATCTTCAACAACTAAGTCATTTAAGCTTTCATTTATAGAATCTAGTGAGAATTTATAAACTATAGATTTGACCATCAAATTTGCAGTCACAAAAGAAATTTCATTAACTACTCATTCTTCCAAAGCATTCACCACTCTCCATACTCTCCAACTAGCTCAAAGATCCTAATTTTCACCCCTGCATACCAAAATGTTTTGGCCTACATTGCACTGACGATATCTCTTAAGAGACCAACGTACGAAAGGGAAGAAAAATTTGATGAGCAGTTACTTAGAAATTGTGGCACTTAGATTTTTTTTTCTAAAGGTATAGGGTCATGTAATGTCCATCTACAATAACCTCTCTCAAATTCTCATACCTCCAATCCATTTTCCGGTGGTGACAAGTTTTTAGCTGATTGAAAAAGCGCTAGATGCATGCAATGTAAAGTTGCAAGGTGGTGTAATTTTAATTATGTATGCTATGTGACAAAACAAATAGTTATAACACATTTGGATGTGTAGGTTTATGTTAGGAAATTTATTTTTTCCCACCCAAACATGTCGTTACATTCTGAGCTACATTGCACCGACAATATCTCTTAAGAGACCAAAGTGCAAAAGGGTAACAAAATTTGATGAGTTGTTACTCAGAAATGTTGGCACTTAGAAACATTCTATCTAAAGTTATAGGATCATTTAGGTCCACTCTATAATAACCTCTCTCGATTTTTCATACATCCAATCCATTTTCTTGTTGTGACAAGTTTTCAAGCGATGAAAAAAGCGCTAGATGCATGAAGTGTAAAGTTGCAAGGTGGTGTAATTTTCTTTATTCTCATTTTGCAAAAAAATTGATAGTTCCAATACATATGAATGGGTAGGTTTATTGTAGGAAAGGTCTTGTTTTGTACCCCAACATTCCAAACATTATGAGCTAAATTACACCAATGATATCTCTTAAAAGAACAAAGTGTAAAAGGGCAACAAAAGTTGATAAGATCTTACTCAGAAACTATGGCACTTAAAAAAAATTCACCGGAAGTTATAGGATCATCTAGGACCCTCTATAATAAACTCTCGGTTTTTCATATCTATGATCCATTTGCCTATGGTGGAAAGTTTTCAGTCGATGGAAAAAGCATCAGATGCATGTAGTGTAAAGTTGTAAGGTGACCTGTAATTTTTGATGTGTTTGTTGTGTGAAAAAACCAATAGTTCCAAAATTTCTTGATGGGTAGGTTTATGCTAGGAAAGGTCTTGTTTCACACCCTAGCATGTCAAAACATTCTAAGCTACATTGCACTAGTGATATCTCTTAAGAGACCAAAGCGCAAAAAGGGAGAAAACTTTGATGATCTGTTGCACGAAAATTGTGGCACTTAGAATTTTTTTTGTCTAAAGGTATAGGATCACATAGGACCCTTATACAATAGCCTCTCTCAATTTTTCTTATCTCTGATCCATTTTTATGTGGTGAAAAGTTTTCAATCAATGGAAAAAGTGTCAGATGTGTGTAGTGTAAAGTTGCAAGGTGGTGTAATTTTTGTTTTGTTCATTATGCAACCAAACCGACAATTCTAGCATGTCTACATGGGTAGTTTTATAGTAGGAAAGGTCCTATTTTGTACCAGAGAATGCCAAAGCATTTTGAGCTAAATTGCATTGGTGATATCTCTTAAGAGATCGAAGTAAAAAAGGGAAGCAAACTTTGACAAGTTGTTACTCAAAAACCGTGGCACTTACAAGAATTCTATCTAAAGGTATAGGATTAGATAGGACCCCTCTACAATTACCTCTCTTATTTTTAATATCTTTGATCCATTTTCCCATGGTGACAAGTTTTCAGTCAATGGAAACAGCGTCAGATGCATGCAGTGTAAAGTTGCAAGGTGGTGTGATTTTTATTTTGTTTGTCGTGTGAGCAAACCAACACTTCCAACATGGCCTAATGGGTAGTTTTACACTAGGAAAGGTTATATTCACACCCCAACATGCTGAAGCATTCTAAGCTAGATTGCACCGATGATATCTTTTAGGAGACCAAAGTGTAAAAGGGTAGAAAATTTTGATGAGTTGTTACTATGAAATTAAGGCACTTAGAAAAAAATTGTCTAAAGGTACAAGATCATGTAGGGCCCCTCTATAATAATCTCTCTCATTTTTTTATATATTCGATCCATTTACCCATGGTGACAAGTTTTCAATTCATGAAAAAACATTAGATGCATGCAATGTCAAGTTGCAAGGTAGTGTAATATTTTTTCTATTTTTTGTGTGGCCAAACTAACACTTCTAAAAAAAATTGATGGGTAGGTTTACGCTAGGAAAGGTACTTTTTTGTACCCCAACATGCCAGAATATTTTGAGCTACATTACATTGACAATATGTCTTAAGAGACCAAAGTGCAAAAGTGCAAAAAACTTTGACAAGTTGTTACTTAGAAACCATGGCACTTAGGAACATTCCATCTAAAGGTACAAGATCATGTAGGGTCCCTCTACAATTACCTCTCTCATTTCTTCATATCTTTGATCCATTTGCTCATGGTGGCAATTTTTCAATCAATGGAAAAAGCGTCATATGCATGTAGTGTAAAGTTGCAAGGTGGTGTAATTTTTGTCTATTTGTCTTGCAAAAAAATCAACAATTCCAGCATTTTTGAATGGGTAGTTTTATGCTAGGCAAGATCATGTTTCACACCCTAGTATTTCAAAACATTCCAGGCTACTTTACACTGGTGATATCTCTGAAGAGACCAAAGTTTAAAAGGGTATCAAACTTTTTCAAGCAGTTACTCAAAAACCGTGACACTTAGAAATATTTTTTCTGATGATACAGGATCATGTAGGGCTCCTCTACAATTTTTTTTTTCATTTTTTCATATCTTTGAACAATTTTTCCACGGTGACAAGTTTTTAGTCAATAGAAAAATCATCAAATGCATGCAATGTAAACTTTCAAGGTGGTGTAATTTTCATTGTGTTGAACAAAACAACTGAGAGGGGGTGAATCAATTGTAGAAAATTTAACCTTGAAAAATTCTAGTAGAGGTTAGATCTATTATCATTCACAACTCCTTTAAACTGCTTATGTGATTAATCATTAAGTGTGAAAGAAAAAACTGAAAGAAGTAAAACCAAACACACAATAACACTAAATTTAAGTGGAAAACAAAATGAGGGGAAAAACATGGTGAGGATTATCTCAGAATAGAGAGAATATAAAAAATGAATACAAAGGCTCACTACTAAAATAGGACTTACTATCTGAAACAAGACTCACTGTCCAACAAGCATTAACCACCCGGAGGGCTCACTGCCACAAAATTACAAAGAAGATAGAAGATATTATTTACAAAGAGAAAACTATCTCAATGCAACCAATATTTCCACCACAATTCGCTCACACACTTGTAGACATGCTTGAATGATAGATTACACCTTCAACTCACTGCCTCTAAAAAGTCCACAATTAGATTTCACACTGGTCTTCTCAAACTCGCATCACACAAACACTTTTTTGCATCTATCTTGCATCTACATTGCTTGCATTCATCTTTCAAAACTATCTCAACTTGTATTTATATCGTCTTCAACCTTGAAACTCATCCAAGGTCGGCCACACATCATTTGTATTTACAAATTTAGATTAGATTGATGCCAATACATTATATAGTGGAATTAGAATGAGGGTTACCCAAACACACACTAAATGAGGACCTAAATAAGTCCCAACATGCTTCAACACACTTGCATAATTTTTTCAAGTAGTGTCTAACACAAGGTCAACCAATACCTGTGTAAAACACATAAATAAATTAAGCACATAAAACCTTAACATGATCCAATATTCCAAATAAGAAATTTCACTTGAACACAACCTCATCAACTTATCCTAAGAACCACAAGTCATAAAACCCAAACACAAAGAAATCCAGAGCAACTACATTTCCCTCGGACCTCATCCAGGTACACAGAAAAACACAGTTCACAACTGGTGAACATATCTCACACTGTACAACATTCCAAAAGCCCAAATTTTGGATATAGAAACTTCCAACAACCATGAACAATACCTCAGATCCTTACTATCATAGTAGAAAATCTCAGAGCAAACACTGAATAGCTGTAACTTTTCTTTATTACAATTTTCTCAATATTCTTGACATATGCAACCAATAACCAACTTCCATGAAATTATTGGCAACAACAACTAATTGACAACCAATTAACCAATTGACATCAATAATAACACCTTCATACTTGCAAAAACCTCCCTCTTTTTCATTGATGTAAACACATGATGTGAAAAACCATCAAAGACATCACAACTCCCAATCTCCAAAAGTTCTTCTCACCCTTACTTTTCATTTTTCACATGATACTTTCTCCTTTCTTTTGATTTTTCACATGATAATCTCTCCTTAATTTTTATTTTTCACATGATACTCTCACCCCCTTTGAAATCAATGGAAAAGGGAAAATAAATTTGACATTGTTTTCCTCCTTTGACATTAAGAACATTTACCAGAACTGAATAGTCCCCCTTAGGAGTACACCCAAAAACTTCTTCAATGAAAACTTGTGATACTACTTACTCCCTCTAAGAGTTAGCCACCAAACAACAGTCTAGAAGAGATATAGATCCATAGACCCACTAGACTGATGCATCTCCATATGCATCTAGTTCAAGAAAGGAGGGGCAATGACCCCTAATTTCTCCTAGAGATACTCAAAAGTATCTTTAGGAAGAAGCTTAGTAAATATTTCATAAAATTGATCCTTCGTAGGTACATAATCAAGATTTACTTCATTCTCTACAAACGTTTCTCTAAAAAAGTGATACCTAATAGATATATGCTTTGTCCTTGAGTGCATCATTGGATTCTTTGAAATGTTAATTGCACTTGTATTATCACAGAAGATAGAAATTGGATCATCATACATTTCTCTAATATCTTTCAATATCTGTCTCATCCACAAAACTTGTGTAAAAAAAGATACTACAACAATATACTCAACCTCTACAGTGGATAAGGAAACTAAATCTTTCTTTTTACTTAGCCATGACACCAATCTGCAACCAAGAAAGAATGCACCACCACTTGTACTTTTTCTGTCATCAACACAACCTACCCAATCTGCATTTGTACAAGACCTTAGTGTAAAATCAGTATCCCTAGGATACCATAGCCTTAAATGCCTTGAATCTTTCTAATGCATCATATTTGTCTCTAAGAAAATTAACCCATGTATATCTAGAGTAATCATCAATCAGAATCATAAAATACCTGTCACCTTGTAGACTTCTCACCCTTGTAGGACCACAAAAATATATATGAATCAAATCGAGTAGTACAATAGTAGTTTGTTCCTTCGACCTAAAGTAGTTTCTAGCTTGCTTTCCAAAATGACAATCCTTGCAAATAGCATTAACAAGCTTTGTAATCCCTAGTAAATCTCTCACAAATTATACAACACTGATTCTTATCATATTATCAAAGTTCATATGACACATCTTCTAGTGCCATAACCAACTGTCATTAATTTGAGATATAAAACAATGTCCATCAGCACCCTTAAGTTGATAAATATTTCCCTCAGACTTCCTACAAACGAAAATCACTTTTTTAGATCCTTTCCTAATTTCGCATCTCATCATCAAATACAAGATTATATCCTTTACTACACATCTGTCCAACACTCAAGAGATTATGCCTAAACCCTTAACATAATAGACATCATCAGTATTATGCTTTCCATCAAAACTGACTGAACCTATTCCACAAATTTTAGCACCAGTATCATCTCAAAACTTAACCAATCCTCCATCATAAGTTTTAAATTTAACAAACTTAATCTTATCACCGATCATTTGATGTGAACAACCACTATCAACAACCCAATAGTTTTTTTCTTGTTTAGGATGAAGGGCAGAGATTACATTATCTTCAACTTTCTCCTAAGCACTTTCCTTCACCTATATCTTAGTATTAGCAGAAGTAGATTCATCTTTTATAGCCAAGAACACAAAATCATTATCATCAAAATCTCCATAATCAGACTCTTCATCAGAAATACTAGCATCTTCATTTACATAATATTCTCTCTTAATCATCTTCCCTTTTTTTTCTTTTCTTCTCTATATTTATTCTTGTTAGCTCTTTTCAGACATCTCAAAGCATAATGACCTATTCCTCCATAGATAAAATATTTAAAAGGTAACTTACCTTCATACTTATCAGAGCCCTTTTTCATCCTTCCCAAAAAGGTAGCTTCTACTTCATCGAGGTTCTCTTCATATAAATATTTAGCTCTTGTAGCCCTAAAATAATTTTTTGACTTTGATCTAGTTCTCAATCTAGGATTTCTCATTTTATATGCTGTTATAGTACCCAATAAATAATCTTTAGTATAAGTTTTTTAATCTAGAAATTCTTCAATAGAAAATACATTTTGACTATACACATCAAGGAGAGTTCTGAGAATCTTCTTTACTATCCTAGATTCATCCATTGTATTACCAAGTCCTTGCATTCCACCTACAAGCTCATCCACTCTCTATACATAGGATTTAATGTTCTCATCTTTAGACATATGCAGGATCTTGAATTGTGCCTCTAAGTTCTACAACTTTTCTTATTTGACCTTTTCATCTCCATCATGAATCTTTTCCAATGTATCCCAAATCTCTTTAGTAGTCTTCAGATTCTAGACTCTAATTAATTTAGAATGTAAAAGACTATTCTTCATAATGAAATTTTCCTTATTGTTTGCTTCATGCGCCTTGATTTCATCGGTTGTACTTAGACCATTAACAAGAATAGTGTATGTATTCTTATAAGATTTTTCAAAATCATATCCGTAGTATTCCATATATCTTTCCACCTTTTTCTTCCAGAAGGCATAATAAGTCCCATCAAGCCTAGGACACTCAATAGTGATCTTACTTGCCATCCCAAACTTTCCTTAAGCGGTTAAGCTCTTCTCCAAGGAACCAAGCTCTGATACCAATTTTTGAACAAGAAAAATGAGTAGGGGGTGAATTAGTTGTAGAAATTTTAACCTTTAAAACTTCCACCAAAGCCTAGATCTATTATAATTTACAAATCCTTTACTTTCGGTAAACCCACAAAAGTGGTTTACAATTCGAGTGAGGAAGGACAACTTGTAAAAACTCACCCCATGCAAAAAAAAAATGGGTTTTGGGGTTCGAATGAACCCATAGGTTCAAGCAAACAAAAAAAGGGTTTCAATGAAGTATGGTTTAAGTGAACTAGTTAAATACAAGGCCCCACAATTCCCGCAAAAAACCACAAAGAAAACATGTTTTTAAAGGGTGTTTGAATGAACCCTAGTTTGAGATAACCCCAAGGGGTTCGCTCGAACCCCCTTTTCCCTTCTTCTCCCCCTCAAGCACCAAAAAAGTCCAAAATTTTGCACTTTGAAGCTTGGGTTGAGGATGAAAATGGAGAAGAATTCACAAACCCAACTAGATGATGGTAGTCCTCAAGACGAGCTATCCAATGAATATAATTTCAATATGTTTTGGTTTTATTATGTTTTTTTTTTTTAGCTTTATTAAACATAGGTTTTCACCGAATAATCAAGCTCTTTGTTCTGCACATGTGGAAAAATAGTAGATTATCGAAAAAAAAATTGAAAAATGTGAGTGCACTAAATATTGAAGTCCTTGATCCAACAAAAAAATAAAATTGAATTTTGATACATACAAAAAAAGTTACCTTGTATACGGTCTGCCTATGTCTAAATTGTAATTGGTTTGATTTCAAAATTTTATTAAAGAAAAAATATTCAATAAAACACTGTGAGACCAATTGGAAGCACTATATATCATAGTTACAAATCTAAATTCGAAAAAAATTAGAATTTTATCCTTCATGGAATTTTTTTTTTTGTTGTATACGGTGAGCGTCAGTCCTTAAAAATGTTGTTTACTGAAAAAACTAATTTTCGAAGGAAATGGAAAAAGAAGTGCAATCGGATTCCAATTTTTTTGGAAAAACTATGTTTAGAATCTACAAACAAAATGTCACAAATCACTAGTTTACATCATCTTCAAATTCCTCACGGTTTAGTCGCTATAGGTGCCCAAAAGTGAAGATTTAGCTAGAAAAAATTATTTCAATGTCCAGTTTGGCCAAAAATTGTAAACTAGTATTGTGGGATCACCCTTCTGCTAATGTGATTAATCATTAAGTGCAAAAGTAGAAACTGAAAGAAGTAAAACCAAACAAACAATAATACCAGATTTATGTGGAAAATCCAATGAGTTCAAATCCATGGTGATGATTAGCTGATAATATAGAGAATATCAAAACTGAATACAAAGGCTCACTATAAGAAAGGCTCACTACCAAAATAGGACTTACTCTCCAGAACATGACTAACTATCTAACAAGGGTTAACCACTCAAAGGCCTCATTGCCAAAAAATTATAAAGAAGATAGAAGAGATTAGTTACAAAGAGAAAACTATCTCAATGCAACCAATATTTCCACCACAATTTTCTCACACACTTGCAGACATGATTGAATGATACAGTACACCTTTACCTCACTACCTCTAGAAACTTAAGAATTAGATTTCACACTGATCTTCTCAAACTCACATCATAGAAACACACTATTTCATATCTATGTCATATCTATCTTGCTTGCATTCATCTTTCACAAACATCTCAAATTTTATTTATAACATCTTCAACCTTAAAACTCATCCAAGGTCAGCCAAACATCATTTTTATTTACAAATTCAAATTAGGTCAGCGCCAAAACATTCTACGATGGAAATAGAATGAGGATGAGTCTAAAACACACTAAATGGGGATATAAATAAGTCCCAACACACTTCAACACACTTCCATAAGTTTCTTGAGTAGTGTTTAACACAAGGTCAGCCAAGACTCGTGTAAAACACAATTCAATTAAGCACATGCAACCTTAGCATGATCCAATCTTCCAAATAAAAAATCTCACTTGAACACGACCTCATCAACTTATCCTAAGAACTCCAAGTCATAAAACCCAAACAAGAAGAAATCCAAAGCAACTACATTTCACCTGGACCTCATCCAAGTACACAAAAAAACATAGTTCACAACTAGTGAGCATATTTCACACTTTACAATGATCCAGAAGCCCAAATTATAGATATAGCAACTCCAACAACCATGAAAAACACCTTAGATCCTCACTAACATAGTAGAGAATCCTGAAGAGAAACCTAGAGCAAAGGCTTAATAGCTACAACTTTTCTTTCTCACAATTTTCTCAATATCCTCGACATATATAGCTAATAACCAACTTCCATGACATTAATGACAACAACAATCAGATCACAGCTAGTTAACTAGTTGACGTCAATGACAACACCTTCATACTTGCAACAATTTCCCCCTTTGTCATCTATGGAAACATGTGATGTGAAAAACCATCAAAGACAACACAACAACTCTCAATCTCCAAGAATCCTTTCTCCCCCTTACTTTTTTTTTTCACATGATAATTTCTCCTTACCTTTTATTTTTCACATGATGCTCTCTCCTTAATTTTTATTTTTCATATGATACTCTCTCCCCCTTTGACATCAATGGCAAAGGAAAAATAAATTTGACACTTTTTTCCTCCTTTGACATTAAGAACATTTACGAGAACTAAATACTCCTCCCTTAGGAGTACACCCAAACACTTATTCAATGATAACATGTGATACTACCTAATCCCCTTGAGAGATAGCCACCAAAAATTAGTCCAAAAGAGAGATAGATACATAGACCCACCAGTTCTCCTGCAGATAATCAAAATTATCTTTAGGAAGAGCCTTAGTAAATATGTCAGTAACCTGATCCTTTGTAGGTACATACTCAAGCTTTACTTCATTCTCCACAAAATTTTCTCTCAAAAAGTGATACCTGATAGATATATTATTTTTCCTTGTGTGCATCATTGGATTTTTTGAAATGCTAATTACACTTTTATTCTCATAGAAGATAGAAATGGGATCATCATACATTTATGATATCTTTCAATGTCTGTCTCATCCACAAAACTTTTGTACAAAAAGATGCTGCAAAAATATACTTAACCTCTACAGTGGATAAGGAAACTGAATCATTCTTTTTACTTACCCATGACACCAATCTACAACCAAGAAAGAATGCACCGCCACTTGTACTTTTTCTATCATCAACACAACCTACCCAATCTGCATTTGTATAAGAACTTACTGTAAAATCAGTATCCTTAGGATACCACAAGCCATAATCTGGAGTGTCATTCAAATATCTAAATATCCACTTAACAAAAAGATGTGTTTCTTTAGGATATTCTTGAAATCTAGCCACAAGACAAACTGCATGAATTATATCTAGTTTAGTAGCAGTTAAATACAATATTCCTCCAATCATTTATCTAGTAGCTTCTTGTATCATTCTATTTTTTCTTTCAAAAACTCCATTATATTATGGAGTTCTAGGAGTAGATAACTATCTTTTTATTCCATGAATTTCACAAACCATGTTAAACTCATTGGAGGTGAATTCACCACCTTTGTCAAACCTCAAACATTTTATTCTCAAATTTTCTTCATTCTCAAACATATCTTTAAATGCCTTGAATATTTCTAATGCATCAGATTTCTCTCTAAGAAAAGTAACCCATGTATATCTATAGTAATCATCAATCAAAAGCATAAAATACCTGTCACCTTGCAGACTTCTCACCCTTGGAGGGCTTCAAAGATCTGTATGAATCAAATCTAGTAGTTCACTAGTACATTATGCCTTCAACCTAAAGTAGTTTTTAGCTTGCTTTCCAAACTAACAATCCTTGCAAATAGCATTAACAGGATTAGTAATCCTTGGTAAATCTCTCACAATTTGTACAACACTATTTCTTATCATATTATCAAAGTTCATATGACACATCCTCTGATGCCATAACCAACTATCATTAATCTGAGACATAATACAATATCCATCAACACCCTTAAGTTGATAAATATTTCCTTTAGACTGATTACCAGCAAAAATCACTATTCCAGATCCTTTCCTAATTTCACATCTCTCATCCTCAAATACAAGATTACTTCCTTTACTACACATCTATCCAACACTCAAGAGATAATTCCTAAAACCCTTAATAGAGTACACATCATGAATATTATGCTTGCTATCAAAAGTGGCTTAACCTATCCCATAAATCTTAACACTAGTATCATCTCCAAACTTAAAAAGGACTCCATAATTTTCAAGTTTAAAAAACTTACTCTTATCACTAGTCATGTGATGTGAATAACCACTATGAATAACCCAATAGTTATTTTCTTGTTTAGCATGAAGGGAAGAGATCATAGTATCTTAAATTTTCTCTGGAGAACTTTCCTTCACCTATCTCTCACTATTTTCAAAAAAGTAGATTCATCTTTTATAGCAAAGAAAAAACATTCATTATCATGAAAATCTCCATAATTAGACTCTTCATCAAAATACTAGAATATTCATTTACATAATATGATCTCTTAATCATCTTCCCTTTTTTTCCTTTTCTTACTCTATATTTATACTTCTTATCTCTTTTTATACATCAAAGCATAATGACCTATTCCTCCACAACTAAAATATTTAAAAGGTAACTTACCTTCACAATTACCAGAGCTCTTTTACATCCTTCTCACAAATTTAGCTTCTACTTAATCAAGATTCTCTTCATCTGGATCTCCAGCTCTTGTAGCCCTAAAATAAGTTTATGACTTAACCCATTTCTCAAGCTAGGATTTCTCATTTCATATGACATGTTAGAGTACCCAATAATTGATCTTTAGTATAAGTTTTGTAATCTACAAATTCTTCAATAGTAGATACCTTTTCACTATATGCATTAGGGAGAGTTATGAAAATCTTCTTTACTATCCTGAATTCATCCACTGTAGCACCAAGTCATCGCATTCCACCTACCAAATCATCCAATCTCTATACATAGGATTTAATGTTCTAATCTTTAGACATGTGTAGGATCTCAAATTGCGCCTCCAAATTCTACAACTTTGCTTCTTTGACATTTTCATCTCCTTCATGAATATTTTCCAATGTATCCCGAACCTCTTTAGTAGTCTTTAGAGTCTCGACTCTAATTAATTTGGAATGTGAAATTCTATTCTTTTCATAATGAAATTTTCCTTATTATTCATTTCATGTGCCTTGACTTCATCATCTATACTCGGACCATTAGCATGAGTAGTGTATGCAATCTTATAAGCTTTCTCAACATCATATCCATGTAGTATTTGAGATATCCTTCCATATTTATCTTCCAAAATGCATAATCAATCCCATCAAACCTAGGACAATCAATAGTGATCTTGCTTGCCATCTCAAACCTTCCTTAAGTGGTTAAGTTCTAATCCAAGGAACCAAACTCTATTACCAATTGTTGAACAAGATAAATGTGAGGGGGGTGAATCATTTTTAGAAAATTTAACCTTTAAAACTTCCATCAGAGATTAGATCTATTATCATTCATAAATCATTTCCTCTGCTAATGTGATTAATCATTAAGTGCAAAAGAAAAAATTCAAAGAAGTAAAACCAAACACACAATAACACTAGATTTATGTGAAAATACCAATGAGGGAAAAACCATGGTGAGGATTAGCTCACAATATAGAGAATATCAAAACCAAATACAAAGGCTCACTGTTAGAAAGGATCATTTCCAAAACATGAATTACTTTCCAAAATAGGACTCACTGTCTAAAAGGGTTAACCACCTGGAGGGTTCACTGCCAAAAAATTACAAAGATAGAAGATATTAGCTATAGAGATAAAAATATCTCAATGCAACTATGATTTCCACCACAATTTTCTCACACACTTGTAGACATGTTTGAATGATAGAGTACACCTTCATCTCACTACCTCCAAAAACTCAACAATTATATTTCACACTGATCTTCTCAAACTCGCATCACACACACATAATATTTCACATCTATCTCACATATACCTTACTTGTATTCATCTTTCACAAACATCTCAACTTGTATTTATATCATTTTCAAACTTGAAACTCATCCAAGGTTGGCCACAAATCATTTATATTTACAAATTTAAATTAGGTTGGTTCCAAAACATTCTACAATGAAATTAGAATGAGGGTGACCCAAACATACACTAAATGAGGACCTAAATAAGCCCCAACATGCTTCAACACACTTCCATAAGTTTCTTGAGTACTATTTAACACAAGATCAACCAATACTTATGTAAAAAACATAAATAAATTAAGAACACACAACCTTAACATGATCAATCTTCTAGATAATTTTTTTTACTTGAACATGACCTCATCAACTTATCCTGAGAATCACAAGTCATAAAACCCAAAGAAGAAGAAATCAGAAGCAACTACATTTCCACTAGAACTCTTCCAGGTACACAAAAAAACATAGTTCACAACTGGTGAACATATCTTGCATTGTAGAATGATCCAAAAGCCCAAATTATGGATATAGAAAATTCCAACAACCATGAACAATACCTCAGATCCTCACTAAGATAGCAAAAAATCTCTAAGAAAAACCTAGAGAAAACATTAAATACCTGAATCTTTTGTTTAATATAATTTTATCAATATCCTTGACATATACATCCAATAACTAACTTCCATGACATTAATGAAAATGACAACCAGTTGACAAGCACTTAACTAGTTGACATTAATGACAACACCTTCATACTTGCAACAATATGTTCATTGCACAACTAAATTGATAGTTCCAACATGTATAGATGGGTATTTTTATGCTAGGAAAGGTCCTATTTCACACCCCAGTATGTGAAATTTTTTTGAGGTAAATTGTACCAATTATATCTCTTAAGAAACCAAAGTGAAAAAGGGAAAAAAACTTTGATGAGATATTACTCAAAAACCATGGAAATTAAAAATATTTTTTTCTAAAGTTATAGGATCACATATGGACCCTCTATAATAACCTCTCTCAATTTGTCATATATCTAATCCATTTTCCCATGGTGACAAGTTTTTAGTCGATGGAAAAAGAATCAAATGCATGCAATGTAAAGTTTCAAGATGGTGTAATTTTTGTTACGTTTGGTGTACGACCAAACTGATAGTTCCAATACATCTAGAAAGGTTGATTTATGCTAGGAAAGGTCATGTTTCACACCCCAACATGTTGAAACATTATGGGCTACATTGCAATGATGATATCTCTTAAGAGACTAAAGTATAAAAAGGTAGAAATTTTTAATGAGTTGTTACTCAGAAACTGTGGCACTAAGAAACATTTTTTTTTGAAGGTATAGGATCAAATAGGGACCCTATATAATAACCTCTCTTGGATATTTCTATCTCTGATCCATTTTCCCGTGGTGACAAGTTTTTAGTCAACTGAAAAAGCATCAGATGCATGGAGTGTAAAGTTTCCAGGTGGTGTAGTTTTCATATTTTTGATCATGGACCAAACTAATAGTTCCAACACATTAGGGTGGTCAGGTTTATACTAGGAAAGATATTTTTTCACACCCCAGTATGTCGGAATGTTCTAGACTACATTGTAGCAACAATTTCTCTTAAAACACTACAAAAGTGCAATTTTTTTTTACAACCTATTACTTGAAAACCATGGCACTTAGAAAAATTTCATCTGAAGATATAAGGTCATCTAGGGTCTCTCTACAATAACCTCCCTTAGTTTTTCATATATCCAAGTCATTCCACTATGGAAATAATGTTTCAAATGTTCCAGAAAGTGTTAGTTGCATTTAGTAAAAAGTTGTCAAGATGCATTGTTTACATTCTCTATCTTCTATGGGTATGATAATTCAAACATGTTGGGGTGGCTATAGAATAAGTCCACTTAACGATTTTTGGTTAACGTAGTTGTCTATAATTTTATGACTGAATATTCTACACAAAAGAACATGTCTCCTCTATTTGTTGAACTCAATGCGGTCATAAAAATTTTGGTCAATATAGGAAAATATTTTTTGAAATGAAGGAAAGTGTGGGCATGAAGAATAGATCTTTAAATTTTAAGTAGTGATCGGCTAACTAGAGGATGGGTAATTGAATATAATTGAATAAAATTATTAGAAATGTAGTGTAAATTGTTTGTACTTTGTCTTGAATAAAACTTGATTCCATAAATATATGCCAAAACTATGTCATCAAAGTTCACAAACACATATTGGTGTAGCAGAGATAATAATTAACCAAAAAATATAGGTGAAATTAATGTGAAATAAGTTATGAAGCATGGAATACACTTGGATTTTAAATATTTGAAGTAAACCATCTAAAAGATCCATTTAAGTGTGGATTTATAATGCAAATATGGATACCATCAATAAAAAAGTATCATCAAAAAGTGTAGCCTTGACACTTTTCACTCATTTGGACCCTTGCCTATGGATTTTGGGTCTCTTTTTACCCCTTTCCAACCCTTGTGCCAAAGTTTTGTAAGGTGTTGTAAAACATTTTCACACTTTCCTAGGCTTTTCATCACTAGATCAACCCTTATAACATAATGACCCCTTTATGATCTTATGGGCCCAAATTAAGTGTGTTTCAGGAGATAATCCCAACAAAAAATAATAATCATATTTTAATTCCCAACCACCACTTGAATTTTCCTAAGTGGACTAGGTCACCACCTTGGGCAACCTAGTCCCATGTGGCATAAAATTCAAAATTAACATAAAATTTTGTCAAAATTCGCCTCCTAAACCCTAAGGTCGGCTTGTGTTGTGTTATTTCAGGGAAATTAGGGCACAACATGTATAAATAAGGGTGTTTCCCCTCATTTTGCACCTTTTTCTCTCTCCTAGTTCATTATTCACTCTTCTCAAGCAAGCTAGGGTTTTGAGTGTTCTAAGCCATCAAGACATCTCTCAAGAAGCATTCAAGGGTTGAATCCTCCATTGCTGCAACTCAAGATCTATTATCAAGGCAAGGTAAATCTCCATTTGGTTTGATTACTCAAAAGGGCTTTGGCCAAGGCAAACCCCCATTCCCTAACAATCAACAAGTTTTCCCTCTTAGTGTGATTTGTAGGTCTTGTATGCAGATTTAGCAAAGAACCAAGGTGGGAATGCCTTCAAAAACTTGCTAAAACTCTCTAAGGTTGGAGAAAACCTAGTTGGAGCTTGGAGAGCACTTGCAGACCAAAATATTCACTTTTGGGACCAAATACCTAGGGTAGCAGAAAGCATAGCATAAGGGCTACCATTTCCATTCCGCGATCTTCAAAAATTAAGAAGAGGACTAAGTCGCCAACAATGGCGACCTAGTCCCTCTGGACCTATTTTTTAGAGATTTTGGTAGATTTGGATACCCTTTTGGCCGAAATGGGCGCTGAAGCAGTTTTCCAGAATTTTCCCTAAATTGGATTAGGTCACCCAAAATGGCGTAAATGTCCCAACAGGCCAAAATTCTAGATTTAGTAGCATCTCTAGATGATTTTCTAGTTTTCAATTCATTCTTAGGTGCACCTCTTCAATCTTATTCATTTCTGTAATAGTTTATTTATGTTTCTTAGGTCATTTGCATATCACTATGTGTTTTCCAGCACTTGCATTTCAATAGTTAGTCTCTTTTTCCCCTTTTCTTAGCACTTCGATACATTCAAAACACATCACACCTATCCAAACCCTATTCCTTTGACTTAAATCACCCAAAAACACCAAACCATTAGTGTGAAAGAGAGCCCATTTCCTAACCAAGAGCTCCTAGGTGAAAAACCCTAGGAGCCTATTTGGGGAATCCTCTTTCCCTCTTGCTTTGTTTTTTTTGGTTCATTTTGGTGAACCTGACATCTGCATCCCTTCTCTTCTGATTTGGATTCCTTCATCATCCTATGATTTCATTGCATTGCATGTTGCATTAGCTAAAGTGCATTCTAGGGTTTCATTTTTTACGTTAGTGAAAGTGCATATAGGTTGCATTTTTGTATCATAAATCATTGCACATCATTGAAGGATTACATTTGCATGTTAGTTCTGAATTCTACAATATAGAAGCCACCTAAATCTATCCAAATCCTTTACAAAATCTCAAAAAAATCACCAGGTGGACTAGGTCACCACCCTATGCGACCTAGTCCCTTTAGGCTTCTAAAACTGCTTTTTACAGAGCTGAAAACCCAATTTTTAGGATTTATTTTGGTGCCATTGCCTATCTTTATCAACTAGTTGTGTTTATGTTACATGAATTTTATTATAACTAGTCTAAATTATCTTATTTCATGCATTGCTTAGTTTCAATTTTGCATATACTACATTTATTTTTCAGATTGTTGCATAGTGTTTAATCAGAAAATTACCTTGTTTCCCATTTGAAACATTGAATTTCAACATTTTAGTTTAAATCATTGCATTGCATTCTCTTTCCTCTTCCCTTTTATGATGTTTTATTTTAAAAGATGTGGTTTTGATTTGGTTTCAAATGGATTTCATAAATACAACATTCCTCCTTATGAGTTCAATATAGATTACAATAATGAATTCATTAAAGAAAATGTTGATAACCAAACCATTGAAACTATTCTTAACATTGCATTACCCTTTGATGAGGGTGTTTGTGTTGAAATTCATAACAATCATACTTGTACTTCTCCCTATACCTCTCCTACTAGTGACAAAGGTATCTTGATGCAAGAAGCTACAAGCGTTGAGGGTCTTGATTGTCCCTCTCCTCATCCCCGTTCCACAGACACTTGATAACAAACTAATGACATCGTAAACACATTCCCAGACATTCCATTACCTAGTCTCCCTAACCATAACCATCAAAATTGTATTTCTTCTAATGTACCTCCTCAATGCACTGAGGATAGGTTGGTGTTAGAAGATACCTACCCTAAGAGTTATGAGACTATTGACCATCATTTTCCTAATGCTCCTACCATTTGGTATAATCTATTTGATAATCCTAGTGGTCCTTATCTTGATACCTCCCCTATCTATGATGAAGCATGTGATACACCTCTTCCAAGCTCTCCTACTGGGGTGCATAGTGTGGAACAAGAGAATGAGACCTTTGGAAATCAAATAGAACCCTATCCTAACCCTTCCTCTCCTCATAATCCCATCATTGATCATTTCCTTAATAATATTATGCCCTGAAAAGAAGATGTAGAGCCTATATTAGAATCTCCTTCCCTAGGGGATATTAATATTATTCAACCTTAAATTATCCTTTGTCCCCCTTCAAACAAAATTAAACCTAAATTCACCCTCTACCCACCTCAACTTAATGTATTGCAGAAATTGAGTCCTAATACCGTTGCTCATACACATTATACTAGAAACAACCAGTGATCACCCCAACCAAAAACACCCTCACCTTTACCTAATCCTCTCATTATTCCTCCTGCCCCTCACTTGAATTGCCTTCATAGGGAGAATGACCTTGTTGACCAACTAAGGAATACTCCCGCTAAAATATCTTTATGGGACCTTATTCAAGCCTCCCCTCACTATCACAACATGATGTAGAATTCCCTACAACAAGTTCTTCTCCCTTCTAATACACAACTAGATGATATAGCAGATATTACTCATGGAATCAATGCTGATATTATTTTTCACCAAAGTGATCTCCCTCCTTTGGATGTGTAAAAACAAAATGAATCTTTTGTAATAATCTCTCAATATAAAACAAAAGGGATCAAGCGAACTCTTGTTAACACCGGCTCTGCTCTTAATATGTGTAGTGTATTCCTTCTAGATAGGCTTGGCATTGATAGATCCCACATCAAATCTGATTCTCTATCTATCAGAGGATTCGACAACGTTACTAAGCAACTGCTTAGTGTGATCACTATACCTCTTGCAGTTGGAATGGCCAAATTGGACACTAAAATCCATGTTATGCCTCATGAACTTTCATATAATATTCTTTGAGGTAGGTCATGGATTCATGCAATGAATGGAGTTTCTTCCACTCTTCATCATAAGATGAAGTATATCTATAACAACAAAGTATACACACTCGAAGCTGATCCTAAACCAAACAGTTTCTTAAACCTTGAAAAACCCAAAGAGAATCATTTCAACACCTTAACACCAACCACCCAATTGGGACTCGTACAACACACATCCTTGGATGATGATTGGGGTTCCTTAGACTTCACACCTCCTTTACTAGGAGAATCCAAGATCATGAACAACGACTCTAAAAAGGAAACCACAATCTTGTCAACACAAGACTTGGTCAATCCTTCGCTAGCATCCACCTCAACCACTTTAGACAAAAAATATAACAACGAACCCTCACCCAATCCAAAAGAGTTGCTAAAGCTCTATGGAAAACTTTATGATCTCATGAACCAACTTGGCTATAATGGAAAAGGATGTGGTGCTAACGAACAAGGTATCTACACCCCTATTGAGCCTATCACACAAACAACACATCATGGTCTTGGATTTTGTCCTTTAATTGAAATCCTCAAACCTTCACCTCACACCAACTCTCTCCCAACTCATCCTTCTAACCCTACCTTCAAAACTGATCCTTTGCATGCAACACAACATACAAATTACTCTTTGCTTATTTCCAATGTCATCTCGCAACCCACTAATGATTCAGATTTTATACACTCCTCTAAGGGAGTATACAAAATCTCACAATCTATAGCACCTTGCGTAAGTATGACATCCTCTACTAAGAAATACCCTTCTTTATCCCAAACCAAAGGAACACCTTCTCCCCTTGATCAAGAGGGCATCTTGTTGAGACTCCTTCAATATCACTTGATCTACCTTCCTCCTTGCACTCAAAAGAAATGTTACCACAAACATTCCTTTTGTGCCTACCACCGAGTTCATGGTCACTCCACTAATGAATGTAATGCCTTGAGTTATAAAATCTAACATATTAAGGAGTTTGATAATATCCCTTCTATGGGGACACATCATTCCTCTAATTGATACTTATTTTTCACTCAACCTTGCATCCCATCAATCCCTTTGGCTCACTCTTGTCCTACACCAAGTGGGGGCAAGGGGTTAGGCAATCTTCTCCTTGTATGTCACTTGTCGTTGTCTCTTTCGACTAGTCATTAACCTTTCATGAACATATAAGAGCAATCTTGGGATGTGGACAACATGTCTTAAGTTGACTTGCATGTGACATACTTCCCCATTTTTCATGATGCAACTTATCGGAAGCATATGACTTGGCATAGGGCTTTTCGAACAAGCTCTCATATCTTTCTCTCCTTCTTATACTTTAAAGAAATTTCTCATAGTAAGCATGTTAAAAATTCCTTTAAAGTGGGTGCATACATCAACACTCACATTTCATTGTGCGATTTTATTTTTCTTGTAACTCCCTCTCTTGAAAACATTAGGTACAATGTTGCTCAGGATGAGACATTTACATTTTTCCTCTCTTGGATACAAGATGAGTCTATTTGCATTCTTCCTCTCTTGGTGACATTACACATGATGTTCCTTAATATGAGACATCACAAAAACAAAAGAAAAATCCCTTTGAACAATCCTTACATCATCATTTTATTTTTTGGTGCCTTATCAAAGTTATCATGAGGTATAAATTTGGTATGGTTTAAGTGGGAGGCCCAACCAATGACAAGACTTTCCCCATAACCACCTTTGTGTGTGTGAGTGCATACCAACCGAGCATATGTTTCTCACCCTTTTGGGCCTTCCCACTCAGCGGACAACCAAAAGTCTCATTAGCAAAAAGTGAGTACATCATCTTTTTGGACAAACAACCTAAATTTGATGCACAACTAGCTAGACAAATAGTCAAATCTTGATCCAACTCTTCTCAATTTCCTTCTTCTATTCCTTCTAGTTCTTTTCATTTGCATGATCATGTATCTTGTCTTACTACAATGCATTCACCCTTGAATGTGTCTTCTTACATTGATGTCTCTTTGACTTAGAATCTTGAACCCTATGGGATTGACCGCCTTCTCCATTCTTCACCATCTCCATTGGGCTACTTTAGTGTGAGTTTGAATCAAGTTCATCCTCTCACTAAATTGGGGGCTAAATGTGTCGCTAAAAAGTGTAGCCTTGACAATTTTCACTCATTTGGACCCTTGCCTATGGATTTTTGGCCTCCTCTTACCCCTTTCCAAGCCTTGTGCCAAAGTGTTGTAAGGTGTTGTAAAGAAATCTCATACTTTCCTAGGCTTGTCATCACTAAATCAACCCTTTCTTATAGCATAATGACCCCTTAATGCTCTTACATGCCCTAATTAAGTGTGTTTCAGGAGATAACCCCAACAAAAAATAATAATCATATTTTAATTCCCAACCACCACTTGAATTTTCCGAGGTGGAATAGGTTGCCAGCTTGGGTGACCTAGTCCCATGTGGCATAAAATTCAAAATTAACTTAAAATTATTTCAAGATTTTACCTCCCAAACCCTAAGGTCGGCCTATGTTGTTTTATTTCAAGTAAATTATCACACATCATGTATAAATAAGGGGCTTTCCCCTCATTTTGCACCTTCTTCTCTCTCCTAGTTAATTATTCACTCTTCACTTCTCTCTCACTCTTCTCAAACAAGCTATGGTTTTGAGTACTCTAAGCCATCAAGATATCTCTCAAGAAGCATTCAGGGGTTGAATCCTCCATTGCTACAACTCAAGATCTATCATCAAGGAAAGGTAAATCTCCATTTTTTTATGCTTCATTACATTTACATCTTCATTTGGTTTGATTACTCAAAAGGGGTTTGACCAAGCCAAACCCCCATGCCTTAACAATCAACAAGTTTTCCCTCTTAGTGTGATTTGCAGGTCTTGTATGTAGATTTAGCAAAGAACCAAGATGGAAGGACTTCAACAACTTGTTAAAGCTCTTAAGGTTGGAGAAACCCTAGTTGGAGCTTTGACAATACTTGCAGACCCAAATCTTCACTTTCGAGACCAAATACCTGGGGGTGCAGAAAGCATAGACTGAGGGCTTCCATTTCCATTCTTTGATCTTCAAAAATTTAGAAGAGGACTAAGTCACCAACAATGGCGACCTAGTTCCTCTGAACCTATTTTTAAGAGATTTTGGTAGATCTAGACACCCTTTTGGCCACAACAGGCTCCAAAGAAATTTTTGAGAATTTTCCCTAAACTGGACTAGGTCGCCCAGAATGGCATTGTAAGTGTGAATAAGTAAAAAAGATTAAAACACTTCTTAATATGACATTATATCAATAGACAAGTTAAATGAATCAATTCAAAGGAATTATCTATCAAAAGCGTCATATTGCTCTCTATCTCCAAAGATTTATTAAATCCTTATTGCTCTTAGATTGTTTAAGCAAATAAGATTGTTAAAATGACAATTCAAAGAAGGAGATGATGCTAATGCAATACTAAATGATAAAATGATGTAAACTAGCATATATGAAATAGATAATTGTAGCTACAGGAGGCATCCATGGTTGAAAACTTGATTTCTTGATGCTTGATGTGTGAATGCTTGATGCTTGAATGCTTGATGCTTGATGCTTGAATTCCTACAAAGTAAGAGTGCATAAACTTGATTATCTGGATCCTTTTCTTGGTTCAATGAGGATTTATTTATAGAATTCTTGGCTATAGAAATGCACAAGGAAAGCTTTGAGAGACTTGGATTCAATCTAGAGAATTGAATGGTGAGAGATGGAGGAGATTGAGAGGAAGATGGATATTGTCTCTACCCATGAAATCACTAGGCAAGAGAAGAGGAAAGATTGATGGAGGAGGATTGAGAGATCAAATTCCAAATTTGTCTCCAAAACTTCCCGTGAAGTTTCAATCAATTAATTTTGACATATTTTAGACATGGTTTAGACATAGGATATCTAATTCATTTTTGAGAGAATATAGATAGAATATTCTTTGTGCTTTAATTCAAATATTTTTGATTTATTTAAATTAGCAAAAGAGAGATAAATAATTTAATAAAACGAACTATAGGATAGTTATTTATTAAATTAGACAGAAGAATGTGGCAATTAATCAATAAAGTGTTTCGATCTTTATTTAATTAATTTAAGATGGATGTGATAGATTGAAATAGGGATTTGATAATTAAATCGAACAAAGTATTTAATTTTGTTTATTTAATTAAGATAAATATTAAATGTGAACTATATAAATAAATATTTCTATTTATTCAATAGTAGAGGAAATAAGGATAATTAATCAAATAATTTGTATTTAATTAATCGGAAGCTCCAGACCAATTTTAGGTGTATACATTTTGCCCCTCTTCGAAGTGATGTGTTTACATGTTACTTCGAAGAAAATTTTGCTGCTACTGCTGGGATCGATGATAATAAAAAATAACTCTGTATGCCCTAGACATTGATTTTCAGATGATGGATGATAATATGCCCCCTCGGGAGATAAATTAATGATCTGATGATTTTTAGAATTTTTCAAATTTGTATGATTTTCTGATGATTAGATGTGATTTGATGAAAAAATAATTTATCTCTCGACAAATAATGAAGAAATATAGCCTGCAGATGAGTTTCTAATTAATTTCCTGATAAAATTAATTACAAGATAATAAAAATCCACCAAAAATACCTTTCCAAAAATTATAAATACTCCAAAAGGTCATTTTCCATTCATTTTCACTATTTGATTTAAAAAAACCTTTGTGATAGAGACTTTTCTGCCAGCTAGAGCAAAATACCTATCCCCTACCACACTTACCAATTTGAGTGTGTTGAACGTCACAGACGGCCAGCCGTGTATGGACCTCGGGTATGTACTGCTTGACCTCCTCGTAATTCATGAATTTTTTTTTTTATGCATTTCTTAGCTTTAGGCATAATTTCATTGTTTAAGCACTTTCAAGCCACGTTGTAGCGCTTACGCTTTGGTGTAGCGCTTCCAGTAGGTAGATTAGCACTTTGAGTTTTAGCGCTTGAGTTAAAAACTCTAGCGCTTCCATAGGGTAATGTAGCACTTTCAGTGATTTAGTGCTTAGGAGTTAAGATTTAGCGCTTTGATGCTAGATTTTAGCGCTTTGAGACTTTTAGTGCTTTGATTTGGTGGATTAGCACTTTCATGATCTGTTATAGCGCTTCTGGTAAAGTAGCATTTTGACGGACTGTTGTAGTGCTTTGATGTGAAAAAGTAGCGCTTCGGGACTTTTAGTGCTTCGGATGCCTGATTTAGCACTTTGGAGTGTTGAAATGGCGCTTTGGGTCCCTAATTTAGCACTTCTAACTAATAAAGTAGCGCTTCTAGATTTTAGCGCTTTGGAAGCCTGTTTTAGCACTTCCATGTCAGAATTGAAAATTTTGACTTAGTAAGCCCTAATTTTATAAATTCTAATCATGTCCATTCTTTGGATTGATATGATTGACAGTCCAAATTCTTGATGTGTTGGATTGATGATTTAAACAAGACGAACTTCTCATGATAGGCAAGAAGAAAATCCTATTTGTGATGATCCTCATGATAGAGGAGGAAATGATTCAATATTCAATAAATCTCATGATAGGTGAGATTAGATACTATTTGATGAACCTCATGATAGGTGAGGTTGATGATCACCCATGAATTTTGATCGAAAATTCATACCAAAGCTTTTGGAATATTCTTGATAGTAGAATGACTTTTGCTTTTTCTTGACATAGTTGACTGATTTGTAGATTTTTTTGTTGTGATGATAGGAGGATTTGGGTACTCTCCAGATGTGAGAGAGGTTTCCACAGATGACAGATTTTATACCTCATCTTACCCCAAATGAACTTCAGGTGATAGGCCAATGCGACCTTACTAGCTTTCTTGATATACCCAAGATTAGGATTAATCGGGGTTTGTTAACTCCATTGGCTGAGAGGTGGCATAGTGACCACAACACCTTTCACCTACCTACTGGCGAGATGACCCTCACACTTGATGATGTGTGGCATATTTTACGTATTTTGTTCATGGGTGAGATTTAAGTATATGATTCCCATGGGACCGGTGGTAGAAATTCTCTTCGGAGAGTGTTTCAAGATCAGGACATTGCGGGTCCAAGCATTCGGTGGAGGAGGATTGATGCACAGTTAGGAGGATTCAACAACATATCTCACAATCCTTCAAAATTAATCCAAATCAAACTTTGTATAACACATTCTATTATTCATTCTATGTCACATTGGAAACATAACCATGGTAGCCCAAAAGAAAACTATTTCATTTTTCCCAAAACTGCAAACCCTAGACAGGGTTCAGACCTACCCTCACTAAAATGATCATAACTTATTGAAATCTTAATGAAATTTGATGAGACTTGAAGAAAATGAAATTAGATTCATCCACAAACAACATAAATTTGGTTTTAGACCCAAAATATATACTTTAAAATCCGTACCATCACATTCTTTCAGACTGTAAATTCTGCACAATATTGTTAAAATAGGCAGTCTCACCAAAATAATCATATCATGATAGGCGAGGAAATAATTCAATATCCAATAAATCTAATGATAGGTGAGATTAGATACTATTTGATGAACCTCATGATAGGTGAGGTTGATGATCGCCCATGAATTTTGATCGAAAATTCATACCAAAGCTTTTGGAATATTCTTAATAGTAGAATGACTTTTGATTTTTCTTGACATAGTTCACTGATTTGTGGATTTTTTTGTTGTGATGATAGGAGGATTTGGGTACTCTCCAAATTTGAGAGAGGTTTCCACAGATGATAGATTTGATACCTCATCTAACCCCAGATGAGCATCAGGTGATAGGCCAATGCGGCCTTACTAGCTTGCTTGATATGACCCAAATTAGGATTAATCGGGGTCTGTTAACTCCATTGGCTGAGAGGTGGCATAGTGACCACAACACCTTTCACCTACCTACTAGCGAGATGATGGTCACACTTGATGATGTGTGGCATATTTTGCATATTTTGTTCATGGGTGAGATTTACGTATATGATTCCCATGGGACCGGCGATATAGATTCTCTTCGAAGAGTGTTTCAGGATCAGGACATTGCGGGTCCGAGCTTTCAGTGGAGGAGGATCACCGACTCTTATGCTACACTACCAGCAGTGCTAGCTAGATTCATTGGAGGTTTCCTTTGCCCTGATCGTGGGTCAAAGGGATTCCTCATTGGTTGGGGTAGGACTCTTGAAAGCAAGATGGTACATGGTACCAGATATGCATGGGGGATGTGCATGCTGGCCCATCTTTATCATGATTTACACTCGGTTGTGTACCTTCGAGCCAGGAGCCTATCAGCAGGGATGACCCTATTATAGGTGTGAGCATGGGAGCATTTTGCTATTGCTTGGACTTTTCCAGTTGAGGACAGACCAACTGGAAAACCTTACATTTTTTGATACAGTGGTCGGTTCACATAGCCCGTATGTGCAAATTAGAGCATTGGAGGTGGGTTTTTGTCAACATAGAGATAGTTATATAGCACCCATACCTCGACTGTGAGCAGTGGGATGAGGATGATGTAGTTTTGAGGTTCCTTTGTGATTCCATGTATCTCATTGGTTGTACACTTTTTTTAGAGAGATATATGTTGCGCCGACTGTACCGACAGTATGGCATTGTGCAGTGTATGCCACAGGGAGTTGCCCACAATGCAAGGTGACATATGGATATTCTTGATAGGGGTCCTCATCTGTCATATGATACCCTAGTAGAGGGATATAGAGCAATGCAGCCATCACCCTGGGATATGTGGAGGGATATTGAAGAGGCACCAGTTACTAAGGAGTATAACTCATTTCTGGCCTTGGTTCCACATCCTCGTATCACCATTCCGGATGAGCTGGCACCTTTACCTGTAGAGGAGGATATGGCAAAGGGTTCTACAAATAGTGGGGGTGGAGATGATTCTTCATCAAGCAGTAGCTCAGAGAGCAGCAACAATGGTGACAGTAGTAGTGATGACAGTGATGGCGGTAGTGGAGGAGACAGAGGGGTAGGGCTAGCCATCAATAGTGCTCCTTCTTCCGCAGGCCTTGCAAGAGGTGAGCAGTGACAGTGCTAGTAGTGGATCAGCAGAGATAGATAGCAAGTCTCTAGGCACAGGTCTAGACTTTGCAAGGGCAGTTGGTTCAGGCTCGAGCTTTGCTTGTGCAGACCTAGACTTAGATGCAGGCATAGGCTTAGGATCATGCCCAGGCTCTATCACAGGTGCAGGGATAGTTGACCACCATACAGACGCAGGTGGCCACTTTGATAGCCGAGAGAAATAGTGCTCGAAAGATTGCCGAGAGGGCACAGGGGACAGTGGAGACTCTCTAGAGAGTGGTTGATGTCACCTCTATAGGAAATTACATGAGAGAGGTTCTGCGGGCTAGTCGAGAGGTAGAGTTCTATAGAGGTAGGTATCATGATGCAATGCCTGCTGATTGTAGAGTTAGTTATGCTTCGTCGAGATCTGGGTGAACACATACATGGACAGTGAGCGAGGGGGTGACACAACCTCCATAGAAGGATAGAATTATAGATTCAACATCTCCAAGATTTTTTCCATTCTACGATTCATTCCTAGGTGCACCTCTTCAATCTTATTCATTTATGTAATAGTTTATTTATGTTTCTTAGGTCATTTGCATATCATTATGTGTTTTCCAACACTTGCATTTCAATAGTTAGTCTCTTTTCCCATTTTCTGAGAACTTAGACACATTCCACACACATAAAACCTATCCAAACCCTAATCCTTTGAATTAACTCACCCAAAAACACCAAACCATTAGTGTGAAAGAGAGCCCATTTCCTAACCAAGAGCTCCTAGGTAAAAAACCCTAGGAGACTATTTGGGGAATCCTCTTTCCCTCTTGCTTTGTTTTTGGTGGTTCAAAAAGATATGTATTAACAAAATAGCCATTTATGCATACATCAATATATGTTGATATAAGTATAATATATATACAAATTAGCCATATAGGCTTACAAGTGGTGGGGAAATGTGTCTCAACCTTGCAATTATATGTGATTTATTGTTGATAGGATGTATATATATTTATATATGTGTTTCATAGTTACACTGATAGGTGTATACAATGGCAATACAGAGTGAAATGTGATCATGTTAACTTTTTCAAAAAAATTCTAGAATGACCGACATACCTTAAATAAAGGATATATTGTAAATCTGGACCGTTCGTTATTAGGTTTTAGATCTAATGGCATATATTTTTTGGCATGTCTTACCCTAGAATACATAACTCTATTCTATGAGGGTGTTTTATTATGGCTATGGTAGGTAGAGATTGTGATGATTTCTAAGATTTTGATAGTGGTCATGTTTTCTTTTGATCTCTAAGTGGTGATACTCCTATGAGAAGCTTGCTCTGCAAGTATATTGTAATATGTTTTATTTACTAAATAATATATTAGGTGGCTTTTGGAGTGTGGGGTTTTTCTCTCAAAATGGTATCCCCCAAGTAAATCACCATGTCATGGTATGCATGATATTTATGTTTATTTCTATTTAAATTTTTATAATTGTTAAAGATCTACAAAAAATAATTATTATTCTCCTCTCAAGGTTAGTGTAGGAAGTTTTTATGCTACCTTAGCTTCCTTACAAGTGGTATCAGAGCCCGATCACCTTTGGTTTCAGTTGTGGGTTGTTCGGTTTTTTGAACTAATCTAGGTTTGAGTGAGAGCTTGTGTAGAATATACTTTGTGATATTTTTGTACGAATTTTCAGATGGCAAGTTCATCAAGGAGAATAAAGGTGGATAAATTTTCTAGAAATAATTTTGAAATGTGGAAGACAAAGATGGAGGATCTATTGATAGATCAATATCTATGGGATGTTGTTGATGAGAATGATTCAAGGCCTACATATCCTACTCAGGCTACTTAATATGATTTTTTGGACCGTAAAGCCAAGGGTCTAATCGGATTGTATTTGGAAGACTCTATTTTAATTAATTTCCATGATGAGACCTTTGCACAAAAACTATGGAATAAGTTTGGTGAGATGTATTAGTCCAAATCTTTAGTGAATAAGATTTTCTTGAGGAAGAAGTTGTATTCTTTGAGAATGGAAGAGGGTGGACGAATCAAATACCACTTGGAAGCATTCAATATGTTGGTAGCTTAGTTGGGATTAGTTGGTGTCAAAATGGATGAGGAGAAATGTCAGATCTTTCTTTGTCCTTTTCCTAATTTGTGGGATTCTCTTTTTATGGCTATTGATAGTACTTCTATTATTTTGAAGATTGAAGATTTGGTGGGTTCTTTTCTTTCTGAAGAAATGAGGAGGAAGGTATCCATCACTACAAAGGAGGCCCTAAATGTTCATGGAAGACCTAAGGAAAAAGGAAAGAATAATGAGAAGTGTGATAAATCCAAGTCCAGGGAGAGATCTAAATCTCTTGGAAAGTGTAAAGTTATTTGTTGGAATTGCAGTAATCCTGGGCATGTTCATAAGGAATACAAAGAAGACAAGAATCTAACAAAAAGAAGAACGTTGATTCTGATTCTGATTCAGAGAAGAAAGATGGTGACACATTCATTGTAGCTTTGGAAACTCATGCAGGTAATGATGCATGGTTAATTGAATCAAGTGCATCTTTCCATATGACCTTTAATAGATACAATTGGTTTTTTGAATATGAAGAATTTAATGGAGGTAAGGTGTACTTGGGTGATGATTCTCATTTAGAAATTTTTGGTCATGCTAAAGTTAAAATTAGAATTCTTGATGGTAGAATAAAAAGGATTAATGGTGTGTTGCATATCCCTAGATTAGCAAAAAAAAAATTATTTGTGATCAAACTAATATATTCAGGTGTGTAGAAAGTATTTTCTGATGCAAGATGGTCAAACATCGTACATTGTATAAGCTTGGTACTATGTGTAGGTGATTTATAGAGGTGTCAGACTTGGTACATTGTATAAGCTTGATACATGCACTATTGAGTGCAATAGTAATTTTTTGAAAGGAAATTATTTGGAAGAAGTGAGGGTTTCATCTTCAATAGATGGTCATAGATTTTGGGTACCCAAGGGTGCTCTTTTTTCCAAGACAAAGTTACATGTTGATAAAACTGTGTTATGGCAGCAAAGACTTTCCCATATTGGATAAAAGGGTCTAAGGACCTTAAAAAATAAAAACCTTGTTGAAGGTTTGTCTTATTGTAATATTGAATTTGATTTCTACGAGCATTGCATTTATGAAAAATAAAATCGTGTTCAGTTTTACTTAGGTTCTCATAAATCTTGTGGTGTATTGGATCTTATTCATTTTGATGTGGTTGGTCTTGTAGATGTTCCTTCGATTAGTAAATCCACATATTATGTTTCATTTATTGAGGATCATATTAGAAGGACATGGGTATATTTTCTAAAGAATAAATCTAAATTTTTTCAGTGGATTTAAGGAATTTAAAGCCATGGTTGAGTTGCGGACTAGAAAGAAAATAAAATGTTTGAGGACTAATAATGGTAGTGAATTTTTCTCTAATGATTTTGATAAATTTTGTAAATATTGTGGTATTCATAGATAGAAGACAACTCTGTATTCTCCACAACATAATGGATTTGTAGAAAGAATGAACAATACACTGATGGAGAAGGCTAGGAGTATGTTGAGTGGTGTTGATCTAGAACAAAGGTTTTGGATTGACGATGTTGCCACTGCATGTTACTTGATTAACAGGTCTCCTACATCATCTCTTGTCAATAAGATGCCTATAGAGACATGGTCAGGTTGCAAGCCTTCATTTAGACATCTTAGAGTTTTTGGTTATGAGGCATATGCACATGTGCCAAAGGAGAAGCAAACACAGTTAGAGAACAAGGCTATGAAATGTATCTTCATCAGATATAGTTATGGTGTGAAAATATACAAGCTTTGGGATCATGTTGTACAAAGGTTAATACATAGTAGAAGTGTTATTTTTAGAGAAACTATGCCTTCTTTTGTTACATTGCAGCTATAACAAAGTAAATAGGAAGATGTGATTCAATTTCCTCCTACACCTAAGAAAGTTGAATCGAGGCCCAAGGATAGACAAGAAGTTGAGGAGAGCCCATCTAGCTTTGGATCTCTAGAAGAGGATGAAGAACCTTCAACTCAACCTATTTGTAGGTCTACAAGGAATAAACAACCACCTGAAAGGTATTCACCTAATGATTGGAGATGTATTTTTTCTTTGAATACTAACATGGATGAACCCAAATCTGTAGAAGAGGCAAAAGGTATGAATGATTCAGAATCCTGGAAGATTCCCATGGATGAAGAAATTACATCTTTGAAAAATAATGATACATGGGATCTTGTACCATTTCTTGAAAGACGAAAACTTGTTGGTTGTAAATGGGTGTTCAATAAAAATATTGGTTGAAATGTAAGTATTGAGAAATACAAAGAAAGGTTGGTTGCGAAGGGTTAACCTCAAGTTGAGGGTGTTTTTAATGGTGAGATATTTTCTCCTATTGCAAAAATGACATCCATTAAATTTTTTCTTTCTATTGTTGTTGATTTTGATTTAGAAGTTGAGAAAATGGATGTGAAAATCGATTTCCTTCATGGTGATTTGGAGGAGGATATTTATATGACATAGCGAGAGCACAACATGGTGAAAGGTAAAAGTAAATTGGTTTGCAAATTGTAGAAATATTTTTATGGTTTAAAAAAGAGTCCTAGGATGTGGTACTAGAAATTTGATACATATGTGTTGAGTTTGGGATTTGACCATTCTAAATCAGATCATTGTATTTACTATAAAATTGATGGTGATCGTTTCATGTTTATTACATTATATGTTGAAGATATGTTATTTATTTGAAAAGGGAAAGGTATTATTTCATAACTAAAACCTCAACATGTTGCTAAATTTGAAATGAAAGATCTTGGTGCAACTAAACACATTATTAGGATGGAAATTAAAAGAGATAGAGTGAACAAAAATCTATGGCTTAGCCAAAGTAAATATGTGAATTCAATTTTAAAGAGGTTTGATATGTAGGATTGTAGGCCATTGTGTGTTCCTATTTCAGTTGGAACAAAGTTATCTATTTCAGATTGTCCTACATCTCCATCAGAGATGAAAGACATGAGGAGAGTTCCTTACCAAAATAAATTGGAATTTTGATGTATGCTATGGTTTGTACTAGACCATACATTGCCCAAGCAGTGGGAGTTCTTTCTAGATATATGTCTAATCCTAGTAGAGTTCATTATAATGTAGTTAAAAGAGTCTTTAGATATTTGCAAGGTACCTCAAATTATTCCTTATGTTATCATAATAATATGACTAGAGATGAGATTTCCCTTGATATTCATGGTTATGTGGATTCATATTCGGTAGGTGATGTTGATAGCAAAAACTCCACCAGTGCTGACATGTTTATTGTATTTGGTGGTGCAATTAGCTAGATGAGTATGCAATAGGCTTTGGTTGCTTTGTCCACTACTGAAGAAGAGTATACGATAGCTAATCATGTTTATAAAGAAGCCATTTGTCTTAAGAGACTATGTTCAAATATTGGTATAAAACAAGGTGCGGTGATAATTTATTACAATAGTCAAAGTGTGATATGTCTAGCCAAGAACCCGACATTTTATGCCAGGACCAAGCACATTGATGTACAATACTATTTTTTTAGATATATGATCGAAGATGGCAGGGTGACGTTGGTTAAGGTAGATACTTTGATGAATGTTGTTAATTCTTTAACTAAGCCTATGAGCACAAAGAATTTTAGATGGTGTTTAGAGACTATGGACCTTTCAGCCCCTAGCAATTAAAGAGATGATGTTTACACCCTCACATTTCTCTTGAAAGGTGTTCAACAAGTGGGAGATTTCTTGGGAAAATGTGTCTCAACCTTGAAATTATATGTGGTTTATTGTTGATAGTATGTATATATGTCTATATATGTTTCCTAGTTACACCGATAGGTGTATACAATGGCAGCACAGAGAAAAATATCAATGTGTTAACTTTTTCAAGAAACCTCTAGAATGGTCAACATACACTAAATAAAGGATATATTGTAAATCTAGACCATTCTTTATTAGGTTGTAGATCTATTGGAAAATATTTTGTTGGATTTTTGTTCCCTAGAATGTAACTCTATTTTATGAGGGTGTTGTATTATGACTATGGTAGGTAGAGATTGTAATGATTTCTTAGATTCTGATAGTGGTCATGTTGTCTCTTGATCTCTAAGTGGTGATACTCTTGTGAAAAGCTTTCTCTGCAAGTATATTGTAATCTTTTTTATTTTTTATTTACTAAATAATGTATTGGGTGGTTTTTGGAGTGTGGGGTTTTTCTCCTAAAAGGTTTTTGCCCACGTAAATCACTATGTCATGGTATGCATGATATTTATGTTTATTTCTATTTATTTTTTTGTATATGTGAAAGATATGTAAAGTTTTTTCATTATTCTCTTCTCAAGATTAGTGTAGGAATTTGTTCCACCTTAGCTTCCTTACAACAATAATACTATATAGGCATACAACAAAGAACCCCAATAAAAACTCATTCCCCTCCAAGTGAAGAAAATAGATTGTGGGTAGCCTTTGATCATTAGGGGGATGGAGATGCATATGAAAGTGGTCTAATTTGAATTTGAGGGCTGCTCCTTCTATTTAATTCTTCATGGAACCATACCGGCTACAATAAAAGTATAGACATTAAAATATAGAAATTACATTATAAAAAATGAAAATTTTAACGAAATAATCTTACCACCACTAAATGATCTCTCTCCTCATCTGTAATAGTGACATGCTCAATATATGGCTTTGAAAAGCCCTAAATAAACCATCCAGATATAAATTAAAGTACAAATAAATAATCATTTGATTTTTTGATAATAAATAGCTATAACAATGAATGTAATTTGAAATTTACTAATCTTCCTGATACCCCTATCAAAGGAATCAAGTTGTCTATTGCAGTAGACACACCATACTCCATTACTCTATTAACATTAGGAGTCTCTACTTGCATCATCTTAAAATAAAACAACATTATTCAATTACTAAAACTAGAAGAGTGATGTAGGTCATGGCTTATAATCTATGAGTACTTATTGAATGATATATTTCTTCAAGGGTTTGCATGTTTCATAAGAAGAGTTTCAAAGTAAAGGACAATCACAACATGTCAATCCTAGGGATGATCATATCATGCAAGCAAGGGACAATACCATGATTACATAAATAATTCATGCAAACCTTTGTTGATGTGAAGTGTGAATAATTTTGAAGTGGGGATAAGATTTATAAAAGTAATGTATACCATGATAGTGATATGTATGGAAAGAAGCAATAATGAGTAATTTCAACTAAGAAAAAATGATGTAGTGATAGTGAGAAATGAGGGGATTGTGGTCCTAAGATATTGATAAAAATTCACACCTGTAAAGACACTCCATGATTTTCATAAAACCTCAACATTCTATTCATATTAATTTTTGAATCACAAAGAAGAGATAGCTAAGAAATGGAGTGAGATATCTTCATTACAGTGGACAATGTAATATTCACATAGGTAGAGTAATGATCACAAGAAGAAGTGTTGAATAAAGGACAACAAATGAACAATAAAGGATAGAGCATAAATAAAGATTTGTAATAGGATAGTTACATAATACTAAATATGATAGTCTATGGACACTTAAGATTTAATAGGACTGTCACATGTATTTCAATACCAAAGAATGCTTCAATGGATAATTGTGGAAGATGAATTTTCATGAGGAGATAATTTAAATATTTTCAACTAAGATACCTCAAGGTAAAGAGTGCATACCAGTCGTGAATGTGGTGGTAATCACATGAAATATAATTCTACAAGATAGCCTCATAAGAGAAGCACTACATTTTGTACAATGGTATAAGAGGAGAATGCATTGTTTATTATTAAAGGATAGTTTAGAGTGACAATGCCCTTTTAAAGATCATATTAATAGAGGACAGTCCTTGTGAAGGGATAAAAAGAGGGAATATATTTCTAAATGATAAGTGGATATTACCTTATCTATGGAGTAGTTACCATTTAAGATAATTGATAGAAGATAACATTATATAGTCAAGAAAGAAAGAGAGAAATCCTCTATTATGTCAAGCACTTGAAATGTATAAACAAAATTCTATAGCCATAATGTATGAATGAAATAAAATAGTCATCATTATAAGTATAATCAACATAGGACAAGGGTAGTAATAAGATAAATATATCGAGCAACATTCATGATCCCAAGTGTAAGCAGAGAAATGGTATGCTACAAGCTAATGATGATAGTTAAGAAGATAAGAGTGAATTGGTATGCTACAAGCTACTAAGGCCACTAGCCTATATTTTGGAGGTCACCAACATGCACAAATGAAATTCATAGATTATGAAGTGCATAACAACCTAAAATCAAATTAATTTAAAAGTACAAAGCATACTTACAAACTATCTAGATCCTTCAAGTCATTAAACATTATTCAATTACGAAATACATTTTTTAAATTTTTGTAAATAGTCTATATTACCTAAGTGAAACTTCAATGTCCACCTCCACTATCAAGTGTTTCCCTCGAAGCTCCAAGATTGACCTATTCAACATCCACAATGAGATATAAGAATACCATTCATATAGTGTTTGGCTATTCACATGTAATATTTATAATTCTTTACTAGTTACATACCTCCACCGTACATGTGGTCACATAATAGGGAGGTGGAAGATTGTTGAAAATAAAGTAAACGCTATGACCCTAAAATCTCACTATAATCATTCAACTAATTTAGTTAATCTTGCATTTCAAAAATTAAATTTAATAAATTAAATTCAATGAACTTGCTAACATTTACCAAACTATCTAGGCCAAATGCCTCATTAAGGAGGGCATCTATCATCACCAACTGATCAGTTGCAAATGTACCCTGGGAACCTACATCCTGACTTGGTGTGGGATCATAACCATAGGGTTGTTGGAAATAGGATGACATTTAATTGCAATCCTAAACATTATATTTTTCATCTATCTCTTAAGTCCTTGGAATGTGTTCAACAACACTAGGATTAGGAAGAGAATAATATTTGATGAAATAATCATGTTAATTGACATTTTTTATTAATTATAAGTGTTAGGAGCATGTGGGCATTCCTTCGAGTTAGTTCCTACAAAATAGGAGCACATGGGCACACACATGGGAGGTGGGATCCACCTTGGTTCAATTAACTGGTTGGTGAATTGAGGACACTTAAAGAATGCATCCTAGGTTCCTAAAAAATTGTGATTTTTGATTTATGCATGTTGAGTACCTATAAAATAGGGGTTGAAGTTCAGTTGAAGTTTAGTATAGTTTAGTTCAGTTATGGTTCAGTTATCTTCAGTTAGTTTTAGTTGAATGCTAGTTAAATTCAGTTAACTTGGAATCACTGGCTAAAGACTCAAGTTGCATGACAGATAACAGGGACTACCTTTAGTTAATAGGAGATGACCATTCTTGCATGAATGGTGTTGAGAAATTTTTCAGTTAACAAGAAATGACTTGGACCCATCTTGGCCACCCAAGTTGGCTTCTCGGAATTAACTCCTTTGCATGTGGAGATATTTCAAAAGGCTAAGTTAAGTGGGCCCTCTTTTGTGCACCTACTTTGAGGATGAATCCTTCAAGATAGTTAAAAAATAAAGGTTGAGTTGGAACTTCAGTTTGGGATGCCCAAATGGATGAAGATTAGTATTTTACATTTTCTTCATGACATAACTCTACTTGCAAGAGATAGGAATACCTTTTAGGGATATGGCTTGAGCATTGTAATTGTAACTAATTTGGAGTTTACAAAGTTGATCAATTCCTATTTATCTCAAGCAAGTTGAAGAGAGTTATTATCAGTTTTATTGTAGGTTGTGAAGAAGTTTTGGTGAAGGAAAAAGAGGCATTCTCAAGCAAGAATTGGAGCTATTGTAATCTACTTCAAAGATTGAATAATAGATTAATTCTTGGTGGATTTTTTTCCTAAAAGGGTTTCTCCATGGTATATGCTTGTGTAATATTTTTAATATCCTATCTATTTCTTCTATCAACTTTTGTCTACATTCTACAAATAGTAAAATGGATTAATCAGATAATCACCCACAAAGAATTTGTAACAAAGGAACAACATATTTAGATCAGAAATATTAAAGTTTTACAAAGTATTCAGCTAAGAAAACTCTTCAATTTTCACCATTTTTTATCAGATCTGAGGCTGGGTAGAGTATTGGGATGCCTTTCTCTTAAAGATTGAAGGATTTATTGGCTTAGTGGGATATTTTATTATTTTGGTTATTTCCTGATTTTGGAAATAAGTTTTGTTACAATGGGTTCTACTTCTCGTTTAGATATTGAAAGGTTCAATGGATCTGGTTATGAGATTTGGAAATTAAAAATGGAATATCTCCTTGAAGAGAGAGATTAGTGGTTAGTTGTAGTTAATATTGCAAAGACACCTTCATCTATGTTAGATGAGGATTGGGCTAAGCTTGATAAGAAGGCAAGAGGAACCATAATCTTATGTCTTGTTGATGTTGTTCTCTTGAATGTTTCAGATGAAAAGACTGCATTTGATTTATGGAAGAGGATAGGTGATATCTATCAAACTAAAAGCCTTACCAATAAACTATATCTAAAAAACAGTTATATTCTTTAAAGGTGAAAGATGGTGATTATGTTGCACATCATTTAAATAATTTTAATTTGATTATGAGTTAGTTAGCATCTGTAGATATAAAGATAGAAGATGAAGATAAATTCATTTTATTACTTTGTTCTTTACCAGATTCTTGGGAAAATTTAACTGTTGCTATCAGTGGTAGTGGTGTAGATCCGAAGATGGACAATATAATTCCTACTCTTCTATCAAAGGAGATGAAGAGGAAGTCTAAAATGGAAATCCAAGATTCTTAGTTTGTAAAAGGTAGGCCTGAGAAAAAGGAACCTAAGGGAGACAAGGAAGGAAAAGGTAAGTCCAAAGGACAGTCTAAAAACCCTTGGTAAGAGTAAGGTAAAGTGTTGGAACTGTGGGAAATCAGGACATGTGAAGAAGTATTGTAAGAACAAGAAAAAGAGCTTTGATTCTTCTATAGAGGAATCCTCAGATGACAATAATGATGCATTGGTTATTTCATCTAATATAGTTTGTGATAACTATTTTCTTGTTGTTACAGAGTGATATTCATGGAAATGATGGTAGTCACGATGCCATGGGTGACTCGGTACCATGGTTCAGTGGGAGTTTTTGGAAGTGATGTGGATGCATCATTGGTAAGGTTATCAATAGGTGATATGGAGATATGTTTTCTTGGTTTATAGTGGTTATGTCATGGTTTAATCTTGTTGCATTTAGAGTTTGACATGGTACTTTTTCTCTTGAGACTAATATTTTTATGTATGTTATGACGCATGTGATATCCTTGGAGGAGATGATTAGATCATGGGTGTCATGTTTATGTTTCTAATTCATTATTGGAGATTTGACATTGATCATAGTAGTTCTCTTTGTATTGGGGGCATTAATCATTTGCTTGATTACTTCATGATGGTGTTGTGTTGCATTTGGAGTTTAGCATGGAGTGATTGGTTACAAGTCCTCATTGATACTTAGAGAATTAGGTGAGGCTTGAGTTATATTATGGTAAGAGATATATGTTGGAATGGTCACTTGTAAGAAAAAAAATTCAACAGTAAAGACCGAGAAGTCTACACCCTGGTTGGACGTGAGTTCAACACAATTGGAAATTCTTAATTTGAGAGGTATTTTCTCATTATATCTTTCAAGATGTGTTATGTTTCATGATTTGATTTATCATGGGATTGAGTTGATTCATGGTTGATTATGGAAACTCATTTAAGGATGGTTTAGCATGATTTTATATGCTTTATCTTTTATAGATATGGATCTTAAGCTATGGATAGATAGTTTTGGAGGATTCATTTTGAGGGATGTTATGACATGGTTTATGGGATGATTTCCAGTTATGGGGATGGTTACCTTGAGTTTGATCTTCTTGGTTTAAATATTATAGTTTTACTTGACCTTTTGGGGGGTGTATCATTAACAACAAATTCTTTGATTGTGTTGAGGCCATTGATAATCTTCATTTAGAAGATGGTTATCACGATATCATGGATAACTTGGTTACATGCTTCAGTGGGATTTTTTTTACAGTGATGGTTTTATGTTTATCTTATTGCCATGTATATCTCGGTATCACAGTTCAGTGGGAGCTTTGGTAGGATATGGTTAATCTTCATGAAATTTGAAGAGGATGTAGTTTTTTGGGTTTTGAGTATTAATCATTTGCTTGGAGCTTCATGATTATGTAGGTTGCATTTGAAGGTGGTATGGATTGATTGGTGGGTACTGATAGATACTACAAAGACTTGGGAAGGGTATTGATTGAGAAAGTTAACACTTTAATCAATACTGCAAAAGTTTCTCGTGGTGCAGGAAGGCCATTGGCCTTGAGTCCTGTACTTGATTTATATTAAATGATTCTTAGTTTAGAATAATTGCAATGATAATGTCAAGTGGGAGAATGTTGGAAATTGGATGCAATTTAATTGTAATCCTAAACATTATTTATTTCATGTATCTCCTAAGTCCATGGAATACGTTCAGCAACACTAGGATTAGGAAGAGAATAATATTTGATGAAATAATCATGTTAATTGAAATTTATAATTAATTATACATTTTAAGAGCATGTGGGGATGCCTTGGAGTGAGCTCCTAGAAAATAGGAGCACATGGGTGCACACATGGGAGGTGGGATCCACTTTGGTTCAATTAATTGGTTGGTGAATTGAGTACACTTTAAGAATGCATCCTAGGTTCCTACAAAATAGGGATTTTGATTTATGCACATTGAGTACCTATAAAATAGGGTTTGAATTTTAGTTAAAGTCTAGTTGAAGTTTAGTTGAAGTTTAGTTTAGTTTAGTTTAGTTTAGTTTAGTTTAGTTCAGTTATGGTTCAGTTATCTTCAATTAATTTTAGTTGAATGCTAGTTAGCTTCAGTTAACTTGGAATGCATGGCTAATCTCTTGAGTTGCATTACAGATAACAAGGACTACCTTGAGTTAATAGGGGATGGCCATTCTTGCATGAATGTTGTTGAGAAATGTTTCAGTTAACAAGAAATGACTTGGACCCATCTTGGGTGACCAAGTTGGCTTCTTGGAATTAACTCCTTTGCATGTTGAGATATTTCAAAAGGCTAAGCTAAGTGGGCTCTATTTTGGGTGCCTACTTTGAGAATGAATCCTTGAAGATATTTATAGAATAAAGGTTGAGTTGGAACTTCAGTTTGGGATGCCCAAATGGATGAAGATGAGGATTTGACATTGTTCTTCATGAAATAACTCTACTTACAAGAGATAGGCCTACCTTTTAGGGATAGGACTTGAGCATTGTAATTTTAACTCATTTGGAGTTTACAAAGTTGATCAATGCCTATTTATCTCAAGCAAGTTGAAGAGAGTTACTATCAGTTTTATTGCAAGTTGTGAATATTTTTTGGTGAAGGAAAAAGAGGCATTCTCAAGCAAGAATTTGAGCTATTGTAATCTACTTCAAAGATTGCATAATAGATTAATTATTAGTGGATTTTTTTCCCGACAGGGTTTCTCCACAATATATGCTTGTGTAATCTTTCTTCTATCAACTTTTTTCTACATTCTACAAATAGTAAAATGGATTAATCAAATAATCACCCACAACTTAGAATCTATAACAAAGGAAAAACATATTTAGATAAGCAATATTAAAGTTTTACAAAATATTAAGCTAAGAAAATTCCTCAATTTTCAACAAGGGTGACCCACAAGCCTGACAATAATGAGGTTGATTTCTACTCCTCAAAGAATCACCTGTCTCACCCTATGCTAAAGGATTGGTTTGATGTATGAGGATATGTGTCAGGGAACTAATCAACTACAATGTATCGACCTCAACACTCTCCTTCACAACAAAAGGGATAGTCACAAGATCATATGCTAGTCTAGTGAGTTCTCATCTTGGTAGCCATTATGTATCGATATGTGCCCCCACCAAGGAAAAATTTAGTGGCGAATCTTTGCTAATTGGCAAATAATTGAAATCAAGACCTCCAGAAATGGCGAATAGTACAAGCTAAAACCGATGTTGAATCGGCAAGTTTTTACAAAAAAAAATTGTGTCTCGATTAATTCACCTATGTATTATATTTTAAACAATACATCATTGGATATGATTCACCAACAATTTATACTATAATCACAAATATCGATTACACCAGTAGTATTATATTCCTACCATTAATTTTGGGGAAATATCACCACATTAATAAATTACCATTTAATTTCAAAGATATTTTAGCTTTGAATAAGGCTTTTATTTATTGCCATCAAATCGTCGCTTAGTTTTTAATTGGACAACATTAGGTTGATTTTGTAGCCTGACATGCACATGCATTTTAAAAGGCTTGTTGAGGCCCAAAATTTGTTTTGGGCCACACGATTAAATCTAATCGTGTGGCCCAAAACAAATTACGGGCCTCAACAAGCTGCATGTGCATATTAGGTCGCAGAATCAACCTACAACCATCCGATTAAAAAGCTAAATTGCTAATTGATGGCAACATTTACACTTTTCATTTATTTTTTACTTTTAAAGTGAGATTTAAAAAAAAAAACTTAATCCGTGTGTTATCCAATGCATTTTTTATAGTGAATTTATGTCGCTGTGCTCGGACCCCGCGAGGGGGTGTTTCCCCCTCGACCCCCACAAGAGGCGTTGCCCCCTCGACCTCCATAAGGAGTGCCACCCCTTGACCCCACCAGTGGCTATCGTCCCCGGGCCCCTACTTCAATATTACAAAAAGCAAAAAAATATGGGGGAATTGCACCGACCAACTATGCAATTTTTTAAAGGAGAGATTCGCCATTGTCATTAATATTTTTAGTGAATATTCACTAGGATTCGCCACTATGATTATTATTTTTACCAATTATTCATTAAGATTCACCAGGATTTTACAAACTTTTAAAATAATGTGCATAGATTCGCCAAAAAAATTAATAATTTTTTTCAAATATAAGGAAAGATTCGCTAGGATTTTACACCTTGGCCGAGGGGGGGGGGTGTGGGGTTTCTTCAAGTTATCTATGGCCGCCACTCTATCCTATGCCGAGCCCCCACCTCTACCTTGAAAGTCCCGCATGTCAAAGTAGTTTGGGATTTTATTGAGGAAAAAATCATTATTTAGTTTCTTCAAAAAATATTGTTCCACCTCATTTTTGTTGCATGGAGGATGGTCAAAAACCATCCACCACCTCCTCAAAAAAAATTTCTTTATCCCTTAGTGGTTGCACCAATGGATAAGGAACCTCTTTCTTGAAGGATGGAAAGGTTGATTAATTCTAGGGTTTGTGAATAGTGCACACAAGTCAAATTCTGTCCTTTTTCATATTTAACTTGTTTATAACATAATTTATTTGCATAAAATTCTCTAAACTCTCATCTCTTCTCCTACCAACTACTTATTTTCTTGCTAATTGAATCTACATGTGATATTATCAATTCAATTGATTCAACAAGTGTAGTTATATATGAGGTTGAGCTTGAAGGATCTTTCAACCTTGCAATTAACTTCTCAATTTGGTTTTCTTCATTTTTAATTTTCCCCATTAAATTTTCTTGAGTTCCTAGAGCATATTGAAGATTTTTTTGAGGTGTTTGTTTGGGTTGTTATTTAGCAAGGATCTAGGCATGAGGCGAATAAGGAAATTTTGAGGAGAAGGAGGTGCACTATCATTTCCTAAAAATTAAATAAATTTACATCAAAAAACATATTAAATCTACCTATTTAATAAAAAATTCACTGAAAAATAATAACTTAATTCTTTGACCTCCACAACATTGTGGCAGAATTTTGACAAAGATTCGGTGAAGAAGCATAATGGTTTGAGCCTTCCTAGAATGCAAGAAAGTTTTTGAGGGTTTTATTGCCCGTGGAGGAAATCCAGAACAATAAAAAATGGAATGATAATTTTTTTTTTAATTAAATAAACTAAAACATGCTCATGTTATAACATGGGCCCATCATAATGTGAGCGTGTTGTAATGCGAGCACATTATAATGTTAGTGTGTTATAATATGAGCACATTATAATATGAGTGTGTTATAATGTGAGAATTTTATAATGAAAGTGCATTATAATGTGAGCATGTTTTGGCCTTGTAATGGCTGAGCCTAAGGCTCAGTCACTCCAAACCATAAGGTGAGCACATTATAATGTGCTCACATTTTGTCTTTTTAGAAAAAAATAAAATGGTTGCCCACTTTTTGGACCCTCATATTTTCGCACCTTCCCCCACATGAGTCTTGATATATACATGCCTTCTAATGATTCACATGTGAAAAAAATTATTTAAAAGTAGCAATAATAAAAAAAAAATAATAATAAAAGTATGTGAAAGAAACCAAGGCAACACATGTAATTGAATTTCATGTGAAAAAAACAATTATTTTTGGTGCATATAATTCCTACCATTCCATCACAATCACATGTCAAGAGGCAAAAATAGGTACCAAAATAAGTTCATAATGTTATACATGTTATTATAACTAGCACTAAGAAATATAAAGATGAAACATGACATTGAAAAGCAAGTAAGAAGAGTCAAAATATAAAAAAGAAGAAGCTAAGTTTTATGAGTTCTTATGTACATGAAGATGGTCTCATGCATGAATCACAACCAGAGATGCTAGAGGTGGAACCTAATAGGAAATATGTTAAATAATTTATGAACATCTCTATAGTTTATATCTACACATACCTATAGCTTGTACTTTATCTTTAGGTGAAATTTTGAATTTATGTTGCCCTTTAGAATTGATTTATAACAAACTACAATTTAAATATTTTCAACTAAAAATTAGTTTAGGTTAAAATGTGTTATGACTAGATCCATTCTAGGTAAAATGGATCTATGCCACAAATTTTCCAACTAGAAGTATTTTCTAGATACATATGGGATCTTCTCTAGTTAACATGGGAGTAGCAATGCCCCATTGTCATTTTTGTGTCCATATAGAAGTTGTCAAGCATTTATTCTCTTTTTTTTCATGATCCTAGGCTACTTGACATTATATCCATGATTTCTAAAACCTTTCAAATGAAAACCTTTATTTGACCATATGATACTTTAAGATGAGTAACCTATAATGCTATCAAGATACACCTAGATTTGACATACTATAATAGTTGAGATACATTTCGTAATTTTAATAGATATAAGTTGTCTTTTTTGTTGTCTCCACTATGGATAAGCACTTATGCATGTCTACTAAAGCTACCATTCATTCTAGTTTCATGCTACAAATCTAATTCCAAACAAACAAAGTGGATTTGGAGGTTTATCATCAACAAATTTCAATCAAGTAGTTAGCTAATTTCGCTATACAATTGCTTTTGTGCTACCTTCCCCTACTAGAAATGGTACTTCTCCATTGCATGGGCCTAACTCTCTTCTACATAGGTTTTGGTGTGCTTATATTCATAGTTCCAAGAATTGAAATCATCGGCCCTAGGGTTCTCAACATCTTATACATGGATAGACTCCTCCACCATGTGGACATTTCTTTACTTCTCTACATGACCATCCTAACTAGTGAGATTATGGGATTTTTCCCATTTGAATCTTGTCATATCTTTTATGGATGTTACTATTCAACAAGAAGAAGATAAATATAAGGATGAATCTATCATAGGTTGGGAGACCATCATTGATGGTCAAGATCTCTTAGATATATAGGGTCTTTCCCTAATACAAATCCCCTTCCTTCTCTTATTAATATAGCCTAGGAAGCTTAGCTATTTTACTCTCCTTTATTTTTGTTTCTGAATAGACTTCTTATGATATATTTTATTCCACCTACCTTTTATATAAATTATATATAATATTTTTAATATTTTAATATAAAAATATATCTTCATTATATGAAATAATAATAAAAAACAATTGAAGTGAGTCACAAGTAGAAATTCTCTTTGTTTTTTCATCATTAGAATAAATGGTAGGTTTTTCCTAGACCATATTTTGTTCTATTGAGTAAGATCCACTAGTTGAGTGAGTTTTCCCTAAACTATACAATATCTACAGAACATAGTGGCAAGGCTAGATAAAATTATGCAAGTCTAACTTTCTTCTTCTACTCTTCCAATTGATATCACTCTACTCATTGATATTGTGATCATTCCCTAACTTTGAGGCATTGATATCCTCATAAGATACCACTTAGAATTTTAGACCCCAATTTCATAAAAGAAATGGTGACCTTCTTGTAGGCACTTTAGGCACACAAATTTGAAGATTTATCAGCCAAAGAGTGAAAATTTTGAGGTATGTTTTGAAGACTTCGTTGGCTGGGAAACCCATAGTTTTAGTTTCAGTCTCCTTTCTCAATTGCTACATACTTTCTATCGAGAATAAGTTGGTGAAAATTTCATGACCCACTTGTTTCATGTTATTGATGGGTTTATGGAAATAATTCATATCTAGATAGACAATTAACTGGTCACAAGGGGGTCAATAGTTCTATAGGCAGATTATTCCAATAGTAAATGAAGGGTCTTAGGTTTGGATTATAGATAGTGGATATGAGTTATAGCCTAACATGTAATAATAGAGCCACACCTCTAATGTGTTTTAAGTTGGATTTTTGAAGTAAGCCACTATGAACACCCAAAATACTGAGAGGGGGGTGAATCAAAATTTTCTTAAAACCACTTATACATTTAAACATTCATTCCATAGAGAATATTCAATTTATAGTAAGAAAGGAAAACATGAAAACATCTATCAAAACAACATAACACATGAATACCAGATTTTTAGGTGCAAAATCCAAAAAGGGAAAAACCACGATGAGGATTAGCTCACAATGTTGCAAAGATGGTTGTCGTTGCACCAAAAGATTGACCTTTTAATGCTCGATACAACTGTTGGATTTTTACAAGATCCAAGATCCATAGGAGGTGGATAAACCATGACTCGAAGCCCAAGCGTCATGTTGGCCCACGTCAAGGAGACCAAGGGCAACACCTTGCAACAATCCCCCCCAACAACAAGCGAGGGGTTCAAACTTGTGACCTCAGCTCTAATACCAATTGTTGCAAAGACAATTTTCATTGAACCAAAAGATTGACCTTTTAATTCTTGATACAACTACTGGATTTATACAAGATCCAAGATCCATAGGAGGTAGTTAAACCATGTCATGAAGCTCGAGCACCATGTTGGCCCATGCCGAGGAGACCAAGGGTGACACCTTGCAACACACAATATATTATAACTAGTTATAAGATATTAGAAAAGTGCTCACTATAGGTGGACTCACTACCCACATAATGAAAGAAAGATAGAAGAGATATGTGGCTTGTTGCCAATATTTTAACTATTATAATTGCATCTACAATATTCAAAAATTTAGTTCCATTGAATCTCAATATACATAGTTTACACACTTCATACCGCTCTACACTAACACTCTTCTCTATTCTACATTCTCATTACATTTGCACAATTCACATAAAATACACTTGCCTATTTGCTAACAATATTCTCAAACACAAAAATGAACTTGTATTTATACCAATTACATCTGTGAACCTTTTTAACACCAATTATGTTAGCCTAACATGTAAAACATAACTTGTTCGCTGCACATTCAAACTTACACCTTTTGTTCCATAATCCAAAACTTTTAAAGAACCAAATATGTTGGCATGGACCTATAATAGATCTCACATAATGCATCAACACTTAATTGAACTCCACATAACTCAAATTATATTAGTTCGGCACCGCTGGTGACCTAACATAAAAATTCACAACCTAATCAATTAAAAATGGACACATAGACCTTCAACCTTCATGCCACTTGGAGCACATACACTACTCACACTTGTAAACACTCCCACAAATCCACAAGACAATATTATTCCACAGTGAAGTGCAGACCTATCAAAACATACATTTTGCACTAGTAAACACTATCACTAGGAAAATAGATATTTTTCCAATCATAACTTCTACACCAAAGGAAAAAACAATGTGAGAGTATAGATTTAGACTTCTTTAACATCCATCAAAATTATATTGAAACTATAGAGAAAGATTCTTCAAGGTAGACCAATGCAGACCAAAATAACAAATGTTTTGTACACTTGAAAATAGTATTCTAACACTTAGCCAATTCTTCAACTTGTTGTCCCCACTGGATCAAACCTTCTTGAAAATAAGCACTAGATTATCATTCGTATACACTTTCATGCTTCACCAAATGGTCTACGCATCAATCACCATTAAATATTGACATCAATGACAACACTACATACTATACATCTCATGCTCATACTCAAGTTGTGTAACGCCCCGCCACGCAACCCTAGAGGAAGCTGCAATTAACTACTTAAACGAACTATTTTTTTATTTGTTTAAGTACAATTAACATGCAAGTTCACTACCCATTGCAAAAAACCCCTAAGGTTACGAGACAAAGGTTATTTAGAACCTCAACAAAAAACATGAATTGAAACCATAACATTCATTTATTAATAATTTAGAAATACATACATTCCAACCAAGATAAATTACATCAAAGCATATGAGATACCATGAGATCCCAAAGTACAATAATATGATAAGGAGATTACATCTCTCATTCCCCAAATGAGGTAAATCCAATAAGCATGATTACAAATTACATCATTCCACCTCGATAAACAATGAGGGGTAATAAATTACAAGATTAACTGAAATAAAAATGCATGAAGTGAAACTGGATCATACGAGCTCTCCAAATGGAAATCTCATCCACATGAACAAGAAGAAATCCCAACGGATTAAGGTGCACACCACCCAACCAAGTGGAACCCAAAGGCCCACCCCCTGTGCTAGGAGATAGTAACAAGGAATCCTAGCCAAGGCCATCTACCTCTAGACACATGATAACACGTAACTGAACCAAACTGACACAACCAAATCACATGTACCACACAAGTACAACACAATTACATCACAAGTACAACTCAAGTACAAATCTAACTTGGTCACATTGCTTCTAGATATAAAGCATATCAAGTAAGTTCAGAAGACCATACACACAGAATCAAATACCAACTATTGTCCTAGACAGAGTGTCATCACACAACTCATCATGAGTTACCCACTACGAATCTTCATAGGCTCTGGCTATTTTGGTGGCCTCAACCAATCCCTAGCCCTCATACTTACTAATGCGGAATCAAATACCTTTTTTAGAGACAAGATAGATGACCATGTCATTCCAGGCCTTCCCACTCATCCCAAGTCTAAACGAGCCCTTGTGTCAATGAGTGAGGCAAAATTATCTTGATTAGTGAGAAGTACAACCTAATATTCTAAGTATTGTTTTAGTTACCACTTGATTAAACCACCTCCGAAGGTTACCCAATTTACGTCTTTGGGCTTTAGCCCCTACAAAATCCACTCTTCTACTTGACAACATATTGAACAAAACCAATCACCAAGGGTGCCAAAGTGCATTCAAACTAAATATCAGGACCAAACATTTCTCAAGAGGTGACATAAGACAAAACCCTCTCCAACACTGGAGATAACAAACATAACAAAGCCACTCCTTACAAGGAGTCACAATCACATAATCCACTCCTTCCACAGGAGGCACAAAACATCCCCATTCGTAGCAACCGGGTAATAGCATTCACATAACCTCATGCACTACCCAAGGAATTCAAAACAGGTTGATTACATGACATGACAACCCATATTAGAAACCCTATTTGGAAGACTTATAATTCCCTACTAAACAATTTACCCCAAGGCAATAACAGAAGTAATCACATTTAAACAAGCAATTAATCAAGAACTAAATCTGCTTCGGATTTCCTAAATCCACTTCTTAATTAACATTTAGTACTTTATTGCCTTAATAAAACTGAATTGAATAATGACTCTTTTGGACAAAGGTGAAATTTAAATCCAATATTTAATTCTCTAATTGTTTTCACTAATAACAAAATAGCCATTTATTTCTACGAATCAGAACATATCGTTTAGAAGTTACAATTGGTTCATTGCAAAATAAATCATCAATTAATTACAATACTAAACACGTTCTTGAAAATTCCATACTTAACCTTTCCATTATACATTTAAAATTCAACTGATAATTTGACTAAAACCCCATGTTTTAATTTCCATATTGACATTTTAAATCATACTATTTGAAATTCAGCATTTTCCTATGCATAATAAATTTATGTCACAACTAAAAATATATATATATATATATATATATATATATATATATATATATATATATATATATATATATATATATATATTAACATTTTAAATCTATATAATATAATATTAAATATTATATTATAAATCTTATTTGCAAATATACATATTAATATTTTAAAAGGGTCAACACCCATTTTTTGGATTGCGTGCATAGTGTTAGGGCTGGGGCTGCCTTGTTTTTTCCTAGGATGTGGTTGTGCATAGTGGGTGGCAGTTTACCAGCCGATCCTAGGTGGGGCGACGGCTTACCATCCGACCCCCTGGTGGTTGTGGTTGTGATGTGCACAACCGACCACCAGCAGTGGTGGCGGCTGTGTTAGTAGTGCCACCGGTAGTGTTTGTGGGGGACACACTAGGTGCAACTCCCCACACTCACCTCCCATGGGGGCACGGTGGGGGTGAGCCCCCATCCCCCTCCAAAAAATTGATTTATTTTATTTTTTTAATCTTTATTTTAGAAAAAAAAAAACATCCAAATCCTTGCGGATTGTGGAATCCATGCACACAAAGGGGTATTTTTAAAAAATTGATTTCAACAGCATAATCCCTTCACAAAAAACCAAAAATATATATAATATTTATGTGTATATATACATATATATATATATATATATATATATATGTGAATAAATTTAATTATCTCCTCTTCAGATTTGCAAATCAAATTGAGCAAATAATTTTCAAAAACAATAATTTGCAGCCAAAAACACAATTTTTCTTGAAGAAATTCATTTCCAAACAGAGGTTTAAAATTTGAAACAAAATTTAACATGAAGTTTCCATTATAGATCAGATCTTGAGTTTTTCCAAATATGATATTCAACAACAAAACAAATATAAATATATTTTCAAAACAACTAAATTTAAAAGCTTGAACCTGGTTTTTCAAGAGTTTGTGAGGAGATCCAGATGGTGCCCAAATTCCTTCCTTGATTCCAACTTCAGCTCCACAAATTTTCACAGCTTCAATCCAAAACCCACAAAATGCAAAAATTCTTCCTCTCCTCTATTTTCAATTTCTCAAAACTTATTGAAAAAAACTCACTCCAAATCCAATAATAAAGAAAATTCTAAAATATCTCAAAAATATCAATGCAACCACCTTCATAAATTTTCAAAAACTGAATAGCAAAATATCTCTATTTTTTCAAATTTTGAATTCAAACTTTTCTAAAAATGAAATTTAAATCCTTTTTCTTATTTTTCAATTTCAAACAATATATCCATAACTAACTTCACTTATTTTAACATCATAAATTTAATTAATCAATAAAATAGATTTAATCCACGATTAAATTATTTATTAATTAAATTAAATTAATAATAAAATAAATTATATTACTAACATAATCTTAGATCAAATTAATCAACAACTTAACTGCATAAAGTCATTTAATTACCCTTTTTAAATTGCAGTTAAATAATCGAAGAGAGGGAACAATATTCAAAGCAACACAACCCGACTAAGACTCGATGGTACACTATGACTAGGGTGATGAATTTGCACGGAAAACCTAGCTACTATCTCCTAATCAAATACCGTTGGACAATGGACATGCTCAAACCTATGAAATGAAGTGGAGTCGATGTCCTATACCTGTCAACCTATGAACAAAGAGTATATCCACATGCATATATATGTCATAATTAAAACACACCATGAAGAGGAAATCTTAGAATCGCATGGCGCTTGCAAGCGAGTGATGTGATACCGTCCCCTTCACCAATACAGTATTACTAACTAACAAATCTAACATACTAATATAATCCAAAGCATAGAACATCATTAATTCAAACATCCATAATGCTACTCCAAAACATGTCAAAATGATAACATCATAATAAAATACCATCACATCAAAAGATAACATTCACGTCGCTTTACAAATAGCAATCAAATAGAAGTCGAGTACCATAGTCAAAGTGCAAACATAAAACACACATAATAAGGTATCCGAATATCCAGAAACACATCAAAGGAACAAAACAACACAAGGACACAATATCCAACCAAAAGGAAAAACAGAGGGGTATTACATGTTGCTAGTAGAAATATCAACGAAAAACTCTACAAAATTCCAACAATCTCCCCCCTTTTCATTTATGGAAACATACATCAACTAGCATCAATTACTCTCCAAAATTGCAAAATAATCTCCCCCTTTGACATCAAGGGAAAAGGGTGCAAAACATATGCACATATACTATTGCTCTTTTTCCCTTGACTGATATATACATGTATTAATAAGAGTAACAAAATTCAAACCTTTGACAAATTCCCCTACTAGTGCTACCAGATCAAAAATTTCACTAGAAGTTCATCTCTACCTTCTTCATATATACAATGAAATATAACTAAGAAACTGAAATGCATAACAACAAATAAATATACATTGTTGAACACAAATTAACCAAAAGAAGTATTTGACACCTGCAACTTCTCAATGTGTGCTTTCTAGTCTTTCTTTCCTTCTTCCCAACCTTTCTTGGCTAGGCCAAGCACGTGACTCTGTGTCTCGAACTCCCTGAGGAGATCTTCTCCATCATCCAGAGTGTTGAGTACCAGATTTAACTTTATTACCTCCTCTGCACTCATCAAGGCACTATAAATAAGTGTGAATTTTGAAATTACCAGATCCTTGAGTTGTCCAAACTATACAATCATTTTCTCTTTTTGTACTTGTAGTTGGAAGAACTATTCATGCAAATTCTTAATTATTTTCCTTGTGCTCCCATCAATGTCTTGTGCTAGATCATAGGCACTAGATTCTTTATCAATTTGAGACTCAAAGGATTCCATCGCATCCTTAATACTCTTCATGGAACTGATCCATTTCATGAAAAATTGGAACAATGCATTGGCTTCCCCAACACAATCTTGTACATCTTTGAGATTATTCCAAAATTTATTGGCACACTTATTTGTTATATCCATTAATCTCTTGTCATTCACCTTTTTATCTATCTATTTCTCGAGTTTTTCTTTCAAAACACTAGAATACTCTTTAAATTAATCAAGAAAAAAATTTAAATTCTCCATACCAGATAAGGAATTATCTATGCTTGCACCGGTATTCTTTCTTCTGGTACCTTCACTACATCATTAGTATGATCTACACTCTTTTGATGAGTTTTTAGAATTTCATTCTAGGCAAAGTCATGGAATGCATCAACTATCTCAAGCTTGTGCATTGGAGATATTTTATCCATATCTACCTACCCCTATTGCATTGGAAGATGTAGTAGTTGGGTTGATACAACTAGCTAGAACTAGAGATGCATACTTAACAAATTCTTCAATGAATCTAAGGAGGTACCGAAACATTCTCCAGCCATATTCACTTTATTTTCTGCATCCTTCATTTCCAGAGTCTTTTCCTTTTCACCAATGCTTCTTTCTGCTTTCTCATCATTCTTCTCTTTAGTACTGAATGCATTTGCAGTCTTCTACTCATCATCAACAGATTTATCAAAGCTATCTAGAGGCATATTCTTCTCTGGGTTGTCTTGTACAACCTCTACATTATTCTCAGGTTTTGGAGGAGGGGTGTTATGGCATGTAGATGCATCCTCCTTATGTCGTTCAATAAAATTTAATTCTCTAGTGATTTCTCCACTAGTAATATTTTCTTCCATATCTAGAATAGTTTCTTCCTACACATTCTCCTCTTTTGTTCCATTCTCATGTTGAGCATATTCTTGTTGTCATTATTATATAACATTAACTTCTAGAGTTGTCATATCATCATGTATCTTCTCTTCTCTATTTGGATTTAGTCCTAATATTTGTGCCAAATCTATAACTTTCTCCATAGTTTCATTCTAGAGCCTCTCAAGATCATCCTAATCTATGCTCATAAGGGTAGTTACCATTTTCTTTGTTTAGAACTCCTTATTGTACACCTGATCCAATGTGGCGTTATTTTCATCCGAAAGGGGTGCACTAATCTTCTCCAAAGAAAAAGATCTTAACTTTTCTTCTTCATCGATGGCGTCCTATCTTCTAGCATGTAATACATTCCTTAATTATTTAGGCAACTTATTCTATATGTTCTTCATGTTGACCTTAAATGCAACTATATACTTGACAACTGGTTCTTCTATTGTTTCCTTGTCAACATCATTCACATAAGTATACAATGCAATAGTCTCTTCTAACATTTCATGCTCCATTATTCCATTAAACAAAACATCTAACTTCATAGGGAAATGCTTACTTACTAGAGTCTTCTTCTTCTTCTTTTTCTTGTCTTGCGGTGACTTCTTCTTTATTTTCTTTTCTCATGTGAATCAGAAAGGTTTTTTTTCCTTTTTTACTTATGCCTTATCATTTGAATCCAAAATGTTAGTTCTTACTTTCTTTGCACTTTCTTATCCTTGTGAAGCTTCATATTTCCTTTTCTAGACCAATTGTTGTCCTTGTTCTTCTTCATCATCAAAATTCACTCCCAAGTGTGTTTCTCTTGTTTCTTTTGTCTTTATTCTTCTTCTTTGAGTGGTTCCTTGTTGCTTTGTTGGGGATGCCTTTTCCTTTATAGGAATACTTTGTTGTTTTTCTTGAAGTATATTTTTCTTTTACAAGGGTACTTGTTCATTTTTTCAGAGTACTTGGCTCCTTTATCTTCATTCCACTGGCTAATGGAATAGTCCCAGAGGACTTGGGAGCCACCTATGAGGTGGTAGTAGTCCTACCAGATCTCCTAACATTGGATGGGCCTCCCAGAGGGCCAAACATGCTCTTGGATTTCTCTACTTTCTCCTTTGTGAGGCCCATTGCCTTTATAACTTGTGCAGTCATCTTCTAAACTATTTTTTATATATATTTTTTCCTTTGATCCATATGCACCTCCATAGACTTCTCCTCATAGGTTTCATACCTCTCCTTCTAGGTGTCTCTAGGTTTGGTCAACATAAAGTCTACTGAGCTAATGATTTCTTCATCTGTAATCTCATATCCCATCTTTGCAATCCAAAAGGTCCTAGGCTCAATACCCTATATGATACAAATATATTTTATCACCAAGAATGTGATGTCATTCTTGTACTTTTCTACCACACTCTACGGAATCCTTTCTCTAGCTTGCATGTTATTCTAAAAGGTCTTTAAAATTCCCCATAATGTTGCTTCCTGAGTCTCCACATCACCTAAACTTCTTAGGTGGTCATTGATTTGATGTGTTATTGGTCTTTCCTTAATCCAAACTAATTTTATTTTTTTTGGAACCTCAATCAAGAAGTAGAACAACAAACAAATGATCAATTTTTGGAACTTGTAAGGATATTTTGAATCCTTTGTCTTCTACAAGTTCTGAATTTATTGTGCCCTCAATAATTCACATCAATCATAATATGCACCCTTCATAACCATCTCATGTGCTGTATTATTGTCATTTTTAATACACAATTCTCCTTGTTAGTGAAGTATAATTTATAAACGATAACCATTGACATATACTTAACTATCAAGTTCCTAATATCTTTTATTTTCAAGGCTCTCTTATCATAATTTGAACCAGTTAACTCCATAACGACCTCTTTCTTCACCGACTTGAGCACTGAAGCTAAGCGATTTGAACATAATCCCATAACAACCCTAATCACCTCTTTGGTGATCAAATACTGTATATCAAGCTAGATGAATCTATCATGGATTCTTCTCAAGGAAAACCTGAACTATGCATCGTCCCAAAAAAAGTTAGGAAAATAGTGCCATGCCACACATCGAGCTTCTTCCCTGCCAGACTCTCAATTTTTTTTTTCAATTCAAATTTGTCTCTAGTGAGTTCATTAACCCACACATCACCTAATTTATAGTGATAATACTCTTCCAAATTTGCATGAATGTATACCCTTACATATTTTTTGTGGAAAACACCATATGGGATGGGCGAAAATGCACCATTTGGATCACCCACCAAAGATTTATCGAGATGCAATTTGAATTTAGGTTGGGGTTGATCTAAAAATTCAACTACTTGTGGTGTATACATTTTCAACACTTCAAAGTACTTCTAGAAACTTAGGGCAAGATAGAAGTCTTAAAATACCTTTTAATTGCTTTCATATTAAAGTTCAATTTGTAAAGGTCACTGGAATGCTTTCACTTCACTCTTCATTGATATTCTCTCTTCGAATACTCATTTTAAAATGACTTGGATTGAATATGAGATCACTTATAAACCTTTTTTTACTAACCAAATTGAATGAACATTTTTAAAAGTTTCTAAAAACCCTAACCATATACACAGACAACTTCAAATTCTCTGCAAACTTCCACAACTCAAAATTTCCCACCGATTCTTTCACCAATATGTTAACCATGTCAAAAAACACCTTATATCCACATGTTAAAGCATCAACACCATTTATTTGGCAAGGGATAAAATATCTTCTATTAATTCCCCCCTAAGCCAAAGCTTTCTTCTTAGTTTCTAGAGGATACATCTACACTTGATGTTGGTACAAACTCAGGCTTAAACTCACTATCTTCATTCTTTCTCCAAATATTTTCCATCTCTTTCTTCATCTCTATTGGATCAACCTTTTTCATCAGATCATTCTTCCTTACCGGATTATTCTTCTTCACATTCTTGCTTCTCCAAAATTTGGAAATGTATCCTGGTCTATTGTAATTGTAACAAGTGACAAAATTTTAAAGAAGCTTACTTCCACCCATTTTGGATCTACATTGGTTAGCTTTACTCCCAAATCCATTGCATGAATTTAACATTACCCATTAAAAGATTAAAACTTCATACCATTGTTATAGCCATTCATCATTTAAATTTTGCATTCACTAGCCTTATGATTAATTTTTTTGCATGTAAAGCATTGATTGGGAAACAATTGAACATTTTGATTCATTCTAGTTCTGTATTCCATAGCCTTATGTCTAAATTTATTACATAGGAATAATAAAAACCATTAAAATATGAGTCCGTTTATGCATTTTTCTATTTGATAGGTAGTATTTTTAAGTCTTTACTTTGATTCCAAACTTGCTTGCCATTACTCTTCTTGTACTCAATCTTCTCTTGTTCATTGTTTTTCATTTCATCCTAATATGGAGTTTGATATATCTTTGAGTTTTCTCCTTTCTCAAACTCTAATCCACATTTATCTTTAGAACCCTTATGATTTTCATTCATTTCATCAAGGTTTGTAGAACTCATCTTGAATTTATAATCTTGAATCTTTTCTTTTTTAATATATTCTCTCAAGGTCACAACTTCTTCTTCAAGTTTTTAGCATTCTTCATATTTTCTTTTCATCTTTTCATTTAGGCATTCTTCAATTCTTTTTCCTTCTTCAACTTGCACTTTTAGACTAGTAATTGTTTGATTGGATTTCTTCAACTGCTCATTAACCTCCTTATGTCTTTCTCTAAGCTTATTTATTTTCTCTCTCAAATTTTTCATGCATTCATCTGCTTCCTTGACATTTTAATTCAAATATTTGTTCTCATTTTCAATCCTTTCCAGATCTTCAAGAGCTATTCTGAGTTCTCCATTCATGTAAACCATTTAATCTTCTTCTATGAATCCAACAATAGGAATTTATTTTGGAGGAGTAAGATCTCTTCTAACAACCATGTGTTCAATCTCCTAGACCTTCCTCAAGCAGCTAAGGTTCTTCCAAGAAACTAAGCTCTAGTACCTGAAATACTTAGGGGGAGGGGGGGTGACTCAATATTCTCTAAAACCACTTAAAAATTCATTCCACATGGCATATTCAATTTTTAGTAAGAATGGAAATCATGTTCAAACATATATCAAAACCACATAACAAATGAACACCATTTTTTTACATGGAAAACCCAAAAAAGGGAAAAACATGGTGAGGATTAGCTCACAATATATTATAACCGGTTATAAGATATTACCTAAGTGCTCACTATAGGTGGACTCACTTTCCTAGTGGACTCACTGCCCATAGAATGAAAGAAAGATAGAAGAGAGGGGTGGCTCACTGCCAAGATTTGAACTGTTACAATTGCATCTACAACATGTAGGAATTAAAGTTCCATTGAACCTCAATATATAGAGTTAACACACTTCATATCACTCTGCACTAAAAATATTCTCTATTTTGCATTCTCATTACATTCGCACAATTCACATCAACTACACTTTCCTATTCTCTAACAACATTCTCCAACATGAAAATGAACTCATATTTATACCCATTACATCTTCAAAACTTTTTAACAAAAATTAGGTCAGCCTAACATGTAAATCACAACTTGTCAGATCCACATTCAAACTTACACATTTTGTGCCATAGTCTAAAAAATTTTAAGCAGCAAAAAAGTCATTATGGACCTATAATAGATCTCACATAATACATCAACACTTAATAGAACTCCACATAACTTGAATTATATTAGTTCAACACCACTGGTGACCTAGCATCAAAATTCACCAACTAATCAATCAAAAATGGGCATGCGGACCTTGAACATTCATGCCACTTGGAGCACAAACATTACTAACACTTGTAAACGCTCTCAAAATTCCAAAATAAACTATTATTCCATGGTGAAGTGCAGACCTATCAAAACATACATTCTTCACTGGAAAATACTATCACTGGAAAACCAAATATTTTTTCATTCATAACTTATACACCAAAGGATAAAACAATGTGAGATTTTGGATTTAGACTCCTCTAACATCAAAAAAGAATTAATTAAAACCAAAAATCAGTATTCTTCAAGGTAGACCAATGCAGACTAAAATACCAGATGTCTTGTACACTTGAAAATGTTATTCTTACACTTAGCCAATTCTTCAACTTATTGTCCATACCGAATCAAACCTTCTTTCAACTAAGCACTATATTATCATCTATATACACACTCTTTCTTCACAAAATGGTGTGCAATCCATACAATGTTGATATGAATGACAATATTGCTTACTATACAACTCATGCTCATGGTCATGTTGCTAGTAGACATATCAATGCAAAAATCCACAAACTTCCAATAGCCACAACTAGACTGAGGATGGACTAGCCACAAAGACACTAGTAACTCAATTGGTAGAGCGCTTCAATAGTAAATGGAAGATCTTAGATCATTTGAATCCTAACTATTCCATATGAATTGTAACTCAACCTGAACAAGAATTTTGTTTAAAAGACTAGCAAAAAAACCTAGGATATGCTCTTGTCAATTTCTTTGGCCTATGGAATTGTAGGTTTATCCACCCATGATAATATTAGTAATCAATGATCACATTCACTATGGAAGGGAAAATACAAGGTCACTATACTTCCATTGATCAAGTGGCTCATTTTTCCTCTTGCGTGCAAGTTTTTATTTAGTATAGATGTGATGCACAGGGAGGAACAAATTCTTTTTCTCTTGGTTCAAGAGGTTTTAGTCTAAATTTTAGCCTCATTTTCTTGAACAGCAAGAATTTGTTCATTTTTTTCATGAAAATCCCCACCTTATTGAAAAAGAAGAAGAATCGAACCAATGGAAATGGAAATAAAAAGAGTAGGGTGGTGACATTTTGCAAAAGGCGAGTTAGGTTGATGGAGGAGAGGTAGGACCTCTTCCTCTTGTACAACACCAAAGTGAACCTCATTATTTTTTCTCACACCACCAAGCTCCCTCATTTCTTCAGTTCTAGTTACTACCACAGAGCTTTCATTATACTTTCTTGCTAATTAGGAGTTTTCATTACACTAGCTTGCTAATTTATGTTGATGCTGATTCTCTTTTATGGCCCTAAATTTTTATTTGTATTATTGAGGATTTCCATCTTCTTTTAAGTAAGAAATTAACAATTATGAGAACAATAGGAATAAAATATTTATGTTTATATTAATCTAGAATAACATAAATGTTGATTTCCAATAATAAATAGTCTTTTCAAATGCATCATGGACTTATGTAGTGATAAGTATTGATAAAAATTATAGAAAGAATTAAACAATATTGTGTAATGCCTAACAATATTATGTACTATCATGTACTAATCTATGTAATGTTATAAATTTCTAAGAAATTTTGCACAATGTTTTATGAATTTATAGTGTTACATTGTAATATATAATGCTACAAAATATTAAGTACCATTGTATAATGTCTTATAATCTTACAAAATCATATGTAGTCTTATAAAGTATTAATTAGTGTTATGGAATGTTTGCTTTCCTTATCTAGTAAATATAACGGTATAAATTGTTAAATAGTGTTTTTATGTCTCATGGTCTTATCTAGAAATATAGATGCTATAAAGCATTACGAAATCCCTCACATATTTATGTGTAATTATTTAGAGTGTTAAGTAACATTATACGATAACATGTAACATTACAAAGTGTTAAAACATCTTATTCAACATTACAAATGTTAGACGATATAGATTTAGCATCTATGATCTAAGCACGTGTGTTTAATATAGTGCTCTATGGTATTACATAGTGATGTGTAATGTTACATTATGATGTGTAGTGTTATGCATTGATGTGTAGTTTTGTGCACTAATAGGGTTTTTATAGAATAATGTGTAATTTAAATCATAATAAATGTCACATAAGATTTTTATCTAGAAGAAAATGAGTGAAATAGATTAAAAAAACAATATGAAAATCATTTTAGTAGGATTAAAATATTGATCGCATAGTGGATAATATAAATGAAATATAAATAAATAATTAAAAATTATAGTTAAGACTTAAGTTAGCTAACTCAATGTCTTTGCAAACTATAAATAATTAGTTATTGATGACCTATTTTATAAAAGATATCAAAATAGGGTTCGTGAGAACATATCAAATGCAACTCAATTGGGAAGAAAATTACACTATAAGAAAGTATGACATAAATTTTAGAAATATTAGTCATTTAACAATATAAAAACTTGTAAATTTTGATGCATTTAGTTTTCCTATGCAAATTCCAACTAAAAGTGGTGATTCCTACTAATTTTCCTATATTTATGATAAAATAGGGGAAATTCTAAGTAAATAAGGAATCATGATATAAGGTGATTCACTTGAAATTTATCTATAATTGTGGGAGTGATTCCATTAAATTATTTGGATACTTCATGTAAAATGAAAATGAAAAATGATAATAAATTTTCACAATGGAAGTGATCAAATATTTTTCAAATAAAATGTCAAATGGTCTAAACGAAATTTAAAATTGACCTAATTGTATTTTCCAACAAATCATATACTACAACTAGTGAATTGATGTATCCTACATCTATAATTTTCTGATTTATACAACTATTATTCTATACTTTGATTGAGTATTAGGCTATTTGAAATACTTGATTCTCATGTGCATTCATTATTCTTTGCATAGACTTAAAACATTATGTTTTCAACATTTTAGCAATAGATTCAATTGGTTTTCATATTTTACCTTATGAAAATATTCATTTGTCAAGTGCATTAAAATATTTGTTCTCCTTTGAATGCTCTAAAATACTAAATTCATTCATGTATGTAAATAATTTAGGGTGTCTTCCATTTTTTGAGTTCTATTGAATTTCAAGGCTAAGCCTTGATTGTCTGAGATCCACACATACTACCTCATCTATCCAAACTTTTAAAGCCTTCAAATTTTACATTTGTGAACTAGGGAGCCCACACCCTTGTCCTGTCAGTTTTGGCTCAAATTTTAATGACAATTCCATCTTTGCACCTTCTATCTAGATTTGTCCTCTATCTCTCGTAATCTATTCCACTCTTCTCATCATTGTCTCTCCTCTTCATCTTAGGAACACTTATGTATCTTATATGTTGTAGTTATGTTATGAGCTTCATGATATGGTGCTCTATATCCCACACTCTTGTGAGACTAATTTATTGAATTATGGTGTCTTGTGATTTAAATAGCTTTGATATTGAGCATTAGGTCATTAAGTCCTTAATTCAAGGAACTAAAACAACACCAATATTCTGAAATCCCTCTCCTATTCCCACTATACCACTGTCATCTTTACCAAAACCCATTCATGTGTACATGGGGTTGGTAAACTTTCTAGCACATGTTCCTAAAGAAAACCTCCAAAAATGGATAAAGACTTGGAAAGTCTCTAGTTATACTTGAGTATTGAATCTTTAGCTAGAGAAATGCCCCATCTAATAAATAGCCTTAGAAAATTGGTCAACATTTTCTAGGAATAGAAGTTTCACATAGTCTAGGTCATATGGTGGATTCAAATGTTCCTAAAACAACTAGTTATGCTCAAATTCTCAATAATTCTCAAAAATAAAATTGGAACACATGTCCACTTCCATTATTACATCTTATATTCCCACTTTCACTCCTCCACCCATAACATCTGCTACATAATATACTAATGGTATTAACACTAATTTGGGGTTTTCATGTGGGAATCCTATAAACCACTATAACTTTGTTCCACCATCTACCATGATTCCATTTACTTCTCCAAATATCAAATTTCCTTTCAATTTTCAAAATAAGAATTTGTCCACCAATTATAATAGTCCTACACATTCTACAAACCCTTAAAATAGGTTACCAATTGATCCTATCAGTTACCAACTTTTGTAAAGCATGTCTTCATTACAACAACAAATTTCCAACATGAATTAAAGTCAATATCTTTCCAATCATCCAACATAAATTACCAATAGCCCATTATCATTTTCCATTTTAAAAACACCAATCATACAAAGCATTGAAATACCATGATTTGAGAAATATAGTGGAAAGGGAAATCCTAATAATCATGTATCTACATTAACTTTTATGTGTAGCGATTTCCTTTTTGAGGATGCTCTCTTAGTTAAACTCTTTCCTCATTCATTAAAATACATGGCCTTGGATTGGTTTTGTTCATTATGCAATAACTCAATCACCTCTTTTCCAAAACTTGTCAATGAATTTATTGAATACTTTCAAGTGAAAAATAGACCCCAAGTCTTCATTGTAAACAAGGAGCTAAAGAAAAAATAAGCAGTTTTATAAGGTGATACCAATCCCTTTATTTTCAAATTTCATTCTCACTCATAGATGTCAATGTGTAGCGAGTTTTTATTGGAAAATTATAGCCAGAAATTTGAGATAAGACTCTAATAGTGAGATATCCTTCATTCACACATATGTTTATGACTCTTCATGATTATCAAATATTAGCTAGCCAATATGAGGGTTCACCCTCATCGACTCCTAGTGGTCAATCTAAATTCATTCTTACTCCTAATCATCAATCATTTAAAAATAAAAATACAAATCTCATTAAGATAAATTCCAATCACAGGTTGCAATTACATAGCCCTTGCCTACAACCCATGTTAATTCAAACCAAGGGATAGACAATTTTCACAATTTCTCAACTCTCTTCATTCTTGTAACATACCCAATGTTTACTCTATAATTTTTGCCTAAGATTTACTTATGAAGTGAATAATTCAATGTTTCAATAAACATGAAAATATTTTTTTCTCTTTCAAATATATATTTACATACTGCATAGAGATCTTCATATAACTTTTGTATAATTGAAATATAAAAAATAAAATTCAAGTAAATGAAACTCGTCTTTTCAAATACAGTTTATAAATGGAATTCATGATCATATATACCATTTCAGAATTTACAAGAGATCAAGGTCAAGGTATCCTTATCTCAATTACTTCTTCTATTTCACAAGCTTCAACATGTCATTTACAAGAGGGGAAGCATAACCCAAAGACTTTACCTCCAACCATAGAAAAAAACTCCTCCACACACCTTCCTATTGGAAATGGCCCTATCCTTCAATGAAGAGCATGGTAGATGAACCTTTAGTATTGTCATATAAGTATCTAGTATTGTGTGCTACAAAACATGTATATCCATACAAATATGGATTCCTTCCAACTATGCATGATGCTACTGACAAGTTATGGAAACTCAGAGCATAGTGAACCGACAAGTGCAAGAAGAAAATTTTACACTTACTATGGCTAGAGTTTTGATATATATAATCATCCAATTTCCAAGGAAGTAGTGTCGTAATTTCATCCACCTCTAACTCAACTTGGGAATCTTACTAACCTATGGTTAACTCTACTTTTGGTTTTACCCAAAGGATAATTAACTTAAATAGATTCTCTTTCAATAGTGATGACTTCACTAATGTCAATTATTTGACTAAATAGGTTTAACACATCTAACGTGAATACCATGTTACATTCTTGCAACATTCTAGGTCTGAAAACTACCTCTTATTTGAGTCCTTTCTACTAAGTAGATAAACTACTTGACTAGTCATCTTCTTCTGACTAGAATACCCAAGTTCCACTCTTGCAACAATGTTTCTACGGAACTACCTCTTATTTGAGTCCTTATTTTTAACCATGGGATTACTACTCTCCTATTTTATGCACAATTAGTTAATACCAATGACACAATGCCATTGACTAGACACACCTTGTCTCAATCTAAAGTGTTGACAATATGTCGATATGTATAAAATCTATTATTAAAAAAATTGAAGATTACTTCTTCATATTAAAGTTCCAGTTGTCCAATGTTTATTCTTTGGCTTTGTTCCTAAAGAACTCCATACCAAATATGGTTAATCTTGAGATGAACATAAATAGACAACCTTCTTCTACTTAAATAATGATTCAAACTCTTCATTGATATAACAAGTTTGGTTTTTCTCTTCTAATACACCATAATCGATCTGGTTAATCATGCTATTAAATATCATTTAACTTTATATTCACAAAAATTTCCAATAATAATTCAACATATTAAGCTGTTAAACTTTTGATAACTCAATTGAGAACCATCTGACTAATCTCAAAATTCCTCACAGGTTTCTTCCAAGTTATCCTTCACATAATTATGTAGGGTACCATTTATTTGTATATAGATATTCTTGATACATATATTCTGATATATAAATGCATGATAAGTATATAGCCATGCTAGAGAATATTTTCTACTTGAGAGTTATCTATGCTTCTACACCTTTAAGTCTCCTAGCACTAAGTCCCTTGATTAATAACGAGAGAATAAAGTCATCTATCCAAGATACACAATTTTCAATCAGTAGGTAATAGTTATGACTCTTGGTCTATTATGTAATTCTATAATTCTCAAAGATATCAATGATATTTCCACTTCTATTATGTTTCATACCTTCTTACTGAAATATAATTTTATTTTTTTTATAACAATATTTAAGACATTGTCTCATTGGGATAAATATCATATTCCCATACTTATCTTTTCTTTTCTACTTTAGTTTAATAAGCTAGTTATTTTGGTTAAACATATGTAACACCCCTCCGTTTTACTTTCTAGATTGGACAGTGTGTTCTAGTTTCACGTTGATTTATTTTTCTCGATATTCAGATACTTTATCTTGTGTGTCTATTTGGTTACTATTTATTGAGTGACGACCTATTTTATGTGATGTGATTTGATTTATCTGATGATTTGTTTTACATGCTTTAATTGGTGTAATGATGATGTTAGTTGATATAACATGTTAGTGCATATAAGAATATTTGATGTATTGTGGAAGTGTCAGTTTTGATGAGTGTATTGGTGAAGAGGATGGGTTTTCATCACTTGCTTGCGAGTGCCCTGCGACTCTGTGATTTCCCCTTCATGGTGTGTATTTTATGTTGTTTATATTATATGATGTTGGATACTATGTTTTCAGGATTGCAGGTACATGACATCGACTCCACCTGGTTTCACAGGTTTGAGCGTGTCGATCCAACGGTTAAATTCAACGGGAGATAGTAGCTAGGTAACTTGTGTCAAGTCTACACCCTAGCTGTAGTGTGTCATCAGTCGTTTGTGTCAAGTCATTGTTTGTCATGCTTTTAATGTTAAATAAATTTGGCAAATTGTGAAAACCTCTGTAGAAATTAATTTATTCAAGGAAATTGTAGTTTTGATTGTTAAATCACACCTAGAGGTTGAACAACACATTTGGATTTGTTTTAGAAAATTTAAACCTCTGTAGAAAATCGGTTTATTTATAAAACCTTTGTAGAAATTGGGTGGAGAAATCTAGAGGATTTAAAAGCTTCTGGTTTTAATTTTGATCCTTTTAATTTTATTGTTCATGAATCTGAGAAAATGGTTTAAAAGAATTAGTTTTTAAGCTTTTGTGAAATTTGAATTTTCTGGAAATTTTTTACAATTTTGCCTGTAGATGAATATTTTCACTAAATTTTCCCAATTTATTTATTATGTTTAATCCGTTTCCCCAATTTATTTATTATGTTTAATCCATTTCTATATATATAATTTTTATTTTGATAAAAATTTAATTCAAGGATAATGTTTTATCGCCATCCATATGATGCTTTTGTTTAAGGAAAATCCACAGAATTGAAAAAATGTGAATTTAAAGTTCATTGTTCTTTTTATGTTTATGCGATCTTTGTTTCAGGGGGCTTGGGGAGGATCTACCTCCCCACAACTGCCCCCATATGGGAGTGGTTGTGTGGAGGGAGACCCCCTCCACACCTCCCCTCACCCACCTTCTTGGGAGTATGAGGAGTGGCGAAGGTACAGTCGCGCCCCCTCTCCCATTCCTTTAATGTGAAACCCTTAAAAGATTAAGGGGTGCGAACTATGTTTTTGCGGATTTTGGTCTGCCTCGTCTGCTTTTTACTTTTGATTTTCGATAATTTATATGATATATATATATATAGTATATATATATATATATTATATATACATATATTTAATGTGTATATAATATATAATATATATACTATAAAATTTATGTGATCTGTATATGTGATTGATATCAATTAGATATTTAATAAATATATATAATAAATGTATATATATGTTATTATATAATTTTAAAATATGATTATGTATATATGTTTTAGAAATTGTTAATAAAGATTTATATTTATTTTGAATAAAAAATAATGTGATATTTAGTAAAATGATAGAAAATATACTTACTGTATATATATAATGTTTAGCATATATATATATATATATATATATATATATATATATATATATATTGACGTATATTTAATATTATATTTTATTTTAAATTGATGCATGCAATTTAGTTTTGAATGGAGATTTTAAATGAAATGATTTGTATGCATGATAAATTAGATATGGAAAAAAATATTTTATTATACATTGAAGAAATTGCATGTTTTGAAAAGAAAATTGAATGAGGTATAGGATTTGGTTAGAAAATTGGAAAGACTTGTATAGATTTATGTTGTTTTAAAAGTTATTAAGGAGTTGTTTATATAGATGAGGCAATAAATTATTTTAATTTATTTATTGTCTATTAGAGAAATTTAATTATTGAGAATGAAATATGAAAGAAATATGGATTTAGTATATCCAAAAATAGTATTTTCCTCGTGATTTCCTTTTAGATTTATTTCCTTGTATTTCGCAAAGGGTTGTGAGTTTAAAAATTGTTTAATATTCCTTATCATGAAAATGTAAAAGGGGTATATGAGTATTTGAGTTGACCTTGTTATCATGCCTTTGACTTTGTCAATGTTATCTATTGAATGAGTATGGATTTAGGAAATCCAAATATTAGATTTGATTAATGACTTGAATTCTTTTGTAGCTATGTCATCATGCTGCAATGTGGGATATGGGATTATGTGTTAGTCCAAATTTGTAGGTCTTCCAAAGAATCTTAGAGGATCTAAGAGGGTTGTCGATTATTTATGTCAACTAGTGTTTTTCCCTTGGGTAGTGCATGGTGTCTTTTTAGTGTTTACCTGGTTTCCATGAACGGGGATATTTTGTACCTCCTGTGAAAGGAGTGGTCTATGTGTTTGTTGCCTCTAAGATGTTGGAGTGAATTCTATTATTTGTTTCCTCCTTGTGTTGGAGTGGTTTTGATTCCTAGTTGTATGTAGTTGTGATTCCCTTGGTGGATTGTTTGGGTGTGTGTTGTCGAATAGAAGAGTGGCTTCTGTTAGGCGTCGGAGCCCAAAGAGGTAAATCGGGTAACCTTCAGAAGTGATTTAATCAAGTGATAACTAAATTAATGTACTTAGATGATTAGGATGTCTTCCACACTAATCAAGATAATGTAAGCCTCACTCATAGACATAAGGGCTCATTTAGACTTGGGATGAGTGAGAAGGCCTGAAATGGCATAGTCATTTATCTTGTTAGTACGAGAGGTATTTGAGGCTGCATGAGTGAGTATGAGGGCCGAGATTCGGTTGAGGTCACTAGGATTACTGTGGCCTATGAAGGATGCCTAGAGGAGATCTCATGACTACTATGTTATGACACTCTATCTAGGACAACTTTTGTTAATTGTTTTATGTGTATGGATCTCTGATCATACTTGATCTTTTTTTATGTCTGGCAGCAATGTGACCTACGTCAGTGATGTGAGAGTTGTACTTGTGTAGAGAATTTATTTGGTTACATCAGTATGAGTCAGTATGAGTTTTCATTTGGATAGTGGTTGTAGATCTTTTTCCATGTTACTTTGTTACTATCTTCTAGCATGGGGGGTGGGCCTTTGGGTACCACTTGGTTTGGTGGAACATGCACCATACACCATTGGGTCCTCATCTATCTTTAGTACTTGGTGGTGAGACATCCAGTTGGACAGCTCGCGGATCTTGTTATCTTTATCTTGCATTGTGGTATTTCATATTGTATAAGTTATTTTATCCCTTTTATGTTTATGAGGTGGAATTCTGTAATTGTAACTTATTTGTACTATTTCCTCATTCTGGGAATGAGTGATGTAACTATTGGATAAAGTAAATGATTATGAAATTGTGTCTTGGATGTGTATCTTATTATGTATGTTATATTCTTATCATGTATGATGTTTATTTTATAAGGTATATAATGCTATGGTTATATGTAATATGTGTGTGTGGGTTTAAGTAATCCCAATCTTGTAGCCTTAGAGGTTTTTGTTAATTAGTAAGTGAATGTGTATGTTAATTGCACTTTAAAAGAAAAAAAAGGTTTGCTTAAATGGTTAATTACAACTTCCTTTGGGGTTGCATGGCGGGGCATTACAACATATCTTTAGGGAGAGTCTTCTCTTTTCACTGAAGCTCTCTCGCATATATATATATATATATATATATGTTCAATATTATGTAAATCAAACACGATTTGAGCAATAAATTTAAAAGAAAACTACTTTGATATAACCAACTGGTTTCACTATCTCTCAGTAGTACTTTGCATTTTTAATTGGCATTATGCCTAAATAACTAATCTCTTCGTGCATGCCTTCATATTCTTTCCAAAACAACCACACTTTGCACATAGCAATGGAAAAAAAATAAAAAATTAAAAAAAGAGATTTAATAAAAATTTCAAAGAGAATGAAAGAGAATCATTTTCATTATGCCTAGAATAAATTAGCCTGGCTTTGATTCTTGGTAATTCTTGCTTCAAATCAATATTGTTAACTCAACTTTAAAATTGGTGTCCTCTCAATTTCCAGTGCTCAACACTATTCTTGCACCTCTTTCTTGATTCTTTACTATATGTCTACAGCTATCAAGAAATATAAATCTGATACTAACAATCTAATATCACTCTTTGGTGTATTGAAACACAGATTTCAAATGCTCTTCTTATTAAAATTAATTCTTCTCTCAAAATCACGTATGCAACTATTTCAAGATTGCAAAATCAATGAACAACCAAACAATGAGCAACTACTCTCTATTTATGCTAAAAATGGTTTACTAATAATATAAATCAGTTTAAATTAGGGCTTGAATAGCTCTCCAATGTTTCCACTAGTCAAAAACTCTGCCAAGGTGTGAGAATAAGTTCCTCAACAAGGTCAACTATGCAAGCTTAAAATTACCATGACTAGCATTTTAAAATAGTAAAAATAACCCAATAGCTTATACGTTGGAACACAACTTCTAGGTGTTGAAAATTTAGTTGAAAATAGACATCAAAACCAAGTCAATTTCCTTATCTTATTTTCATGGCTAGCTGGGCAACTCAATATTTTGTTGTTGTTGATTTATTGTTGTAGAAAATTCTCCCTATATGGCATGTTGATAGTCAAAATTCCTTCAAACTCTTTTACTTACCTTTTTCCCAAGTTCTGGGCTTCCTTCTTTAAAGGAACACATGCATTTTAATCACCAAATTTCCACCTTATGTGTTTGTTCAAATAGCTATAAAATGTTCAAACACTCGGCCACTACGTGGATATGATAATGGTTTAATGAATTCATATGGTGGCACCTATTGTAGGCATCTACCCTTCACTTATTTATTTCTTCCATTTACCTTGCATATACGTGGAATTATAGCCACTTAACATGGCTTACTAAAATCAATTTAAATATAATAATAAATAATTATATATATAGAATAATATATATATATATATATATATATCATTTATTTTTTCTGCATATACTTATATGTTTGTATGTATGAGTATATGTAGATATTATTATCTACATATATTCATACCTACATACATACATATATATGCTCCATAATATATACATTTATATATTAAATATATATATATATATATATCCATATATATTATTCAAATATACAATATATGTTATACAGGGCAAGGTGATCCCACAATAGTGGTTTACAATTTTTGGCCAAACTGGACACTGAAATTATTATTTTTAACTAAGTCTTCACATTTGGGAACCTATAGTGGCTAAACCATGAGGAATTTGAAGATGATGAAAACTAGAGTCTCATCACATTTTGTCTGTAGATTCTAAAAATATTTTTTTCAAAATTTTTGGAATCAAATTGCACTTCTTTTTCCATCTCCTACGAAAATTGGTTATTTTTAGAAAATAACATTTTTAAAAAGTGATGCACACCGTATAACGCATAACGTTTTTTCCATGAAGGATAAAATTCTAATTCTTTTGAATTTAGATTTGTAACTCTGATATCTACTGCTTCCACTTGGTTAGATAGTTTTTTATTGAATATTTTTTCTATAATCAATTTTCAAAGTCAAACCAATTACAATTCAGACATAGCGCGACCCTATAATGAGTGACTTTTTTTGTATATATCGAAATCCAATTTTATTTTTTTTGGATCAAGGACATCAATATCTGGTGCACTCATATTTTTCAAAAGAAAATTGATAATCTACTATTTTTCCACATCTGCAGAACAAAGAGCTTGATTTTCGGTGAAAAACCCATGTTTAATAAAACTAAAAAACAAATAAATAATAAAACCAAAACATATTAAAATTATAGTCGTTTGATAGCTCATTCTGAGGACTACCTGATTCAAGTTGGGTTTGTGAAGTCTCCTCAATTTTCATCCTCAACATGAGCTTCAAAGCATAAAAATCTGGACTTCCAAACTACCTGAGGGGGAGAATGAGGACAAAGGGGGGTTTACTCGAACCCCCCTTTCAAAAGGGGTTTCCAGTTTTATTTTTTTGCATTCATTAATTGGGTTCGCTAGAACCTGGGTTTGAGCAAACCCTTTTTTGGTTCATATGTAATGGCTAGTTCGTTCAAACCCCCAAAATCAAAAAAAATGTCATGGGGTCATTTTCTGTGAGTTTTCCTTCCTCACTGGAATTGTAAACCACTATTGTGGCTTTACCCACTAGCTACAAAGGGTACTAGTATTTTAATTTAATTTAATTAAGCAGTCAAGGAGGATTAAAGATGACCAAAAACATTATTTTCCCTAATGGATCAAAACCTTATAAATTTAGGTGTTGTGCACTCTTTGCACACACACCCCATTGAAAGTATGGACCGTCATTCTTGCTCTTTTTGTTGTCATTCTTGGTCTTTTGGCCCCTGTGGTTTTTGGGATTTGGTTGTTCTGGCATGTTCCAATTGGTTATCCTATTCATGCAAATGCCCCTTGAGGGAAGCACTTTGAATATTCTGCATTCTGGGATCCATCTCGGGTTTTTCTCTATTTTTGGGAAAATGCCCCTAGGGCGGATTTCCTCAGACATCGTGGAAACCTGATGGAGGCTTCTTTGTATTATTTTCCAAAAATTTTGGGACTTCATAGAATTTCGCCAAGACCAGATTTTCTCAAGATTTTGTCATGCCTTCAGATCCCTGCGTTTGTTATCTTGTCGATGCGTTTTAATGCCTTGTACGGTCTTACAGTTGGCCTTTATTGAGTTTATTTTCATTTTATGAGGAGGTCTATGTCATTTTGCTTATTATGAGATTTAAGGAGTTTGATTTTGGATTGCTACTATTGAATCATGTGTGTGAGCTTGTCGTCGAGGGTTGCAATCGAGCTTTCTGGTGATTGCTTACTTTCTGCCCTAATTTTTTAGTTCTTTTGTCAACTGTTGCTACTTCAATTTCTTTGTCCTCATGGTATGTACATACTACCCTACCTTTTGATGAATGAATTGAATCTGCTTTAAGGTTTGTGGGTATATGCTTTGAGTCGGGATATCAGTGTGGTATGGTCTGGTAGCAGTGCTAGGGTTGCCAATTGTTGGCTTGATGCCCTTCCTTTTGGCTCATGCCTCCTCTCCTTCTACAGGATTGTATTTTGGGCAGTTTTTCCATTGCTTTCCCTCCGTTTATTTAATTTTGAGCTTCCCTCTCTCGAGCTTTGGTTTAACCTAAAACTCCCCAACTTGTGATAAAACTGTGTCCTGGTGGAGTGTGACTTATTGCTATCATCTAATTCGATAATCACCCTATCATTAGTTGGGTCATGTGGGAGTAGTGAAATGAAAACAACAAGTCAAGATCCGAGTTGTGTTGACACGACAATTTCCTAGGGTTTCCTTCATTGAAGTCCTCCCTCTTGTGGAGTGGATCTTTATTTTGATTGATTCAAACCTGGATTGTTTATCTTGCAGTATAATCGATTCGAATCTTGGGAGAAATTTGCAACTTCCTAATCATTTTATTGATCTAGGTGAAATCTTGATGAAGTCAAAGATTTTAGGTTTTCGAGTCCCCTGCGGATTTCCTTGAATTATCCATCACCTTGTTGATTTCCCAAAAATAGGCTCAAAGTGTGAAAATTGCATTGACTTCATGAAATTTTATCCCTTCGGGATTCTCCCAAAATTTCTTGGTTCCTTCATTTTCTCGAAATTTGCAAATTGTTGCCATTTTCATGTATTTTCATCCCTGAGATTTTATTGAAAATGGGGAATTGAAATAATGTATGAAAGTTTGGTTAATAATTATGCATTTCATGATTCATGTAACTTGTTCTAAAATGTATCATATGATTTCTTGGTTAATTTGATTAATCAAATGATGGATTGGATGTCTCTTTGTGGTCATTTCGCAAGATTCCACCTGGTCTGGAATTTCTCAGAATTCCTCTCTAGCCTAGATTCCACGAGAGGGCTAAAAACCTGAGCTTTTAAATAAGTGATTCTTATGGGTTTTTTGGGGGATTTTTCCCATTAAGGGATTTTCTTAAGGAATGAGTATATCATTTGTGATGGATCTAATTGAACTTTATGCTATGATGGATCTTATTTTGGTGTCTTTATTGTATGCAGGCGGAATCAAGTTAGGCTATTGTTGGGTAGAGCAAGGGTAAGGAAATGAACCCAAATCTCGAGGGCTCGGTTATCTCCAAGGTAGAAAGACTTAAGATGGATTTGAAGAGCAGAGTCCCTGAGAGCAAGCTGACCTCCATTTGGTTAGGTATCACTAATACAAACATTGGGCTATGGGATTATGAGGAATTTAAGGCAAGAATGACAGCACAAAATCTCTCCTTGTTGGCCAAAAGGACATTGGAGTTTGGGTTGGCACATGTGGTTGGATTTCCTTCTACAATCTAGTGTTATGAGTTAGTGATTGAATGTACCAAGCACTATGATAGGGGAACACAGAGGATAGTTGGTCCTCAACGAAGAATTGTGGCAAATATTAATCCTATGTCTGTTGCTCAGACCTTTGACATGCCTGATAGGTCTCATGTCATGGTCTTTGATATAGATGTAGCAAAGAAGTATTATGATGAGAATGTCATCAAATCCCTGTAAGTATTCAATTCTTGGTTGGAGAAACCCAAGTCTCATTTCTCCAAGTTACCCAAGTAGCTATTTAGAGTTAAACTCAGGAAGGAATACTATGATGTTATCACACTCCTCAGTAGAGTAGTGGGATTGAAAAGTGCAGGAATGTTTGAGAATTGGATGTTCCATGTCATTGCAAGGATGGATCAAGGTATGGACTACCACTGGTCAGGTATTATAATTACTATGATACATGAGAAAATGTGTAATGTTTCATGGAAAAATACCTTCACAATGACCTCCTATTTGGTGTATGCACTTGCAAGGTATCACCCATACAAGGGACTAAGCACAAGGGGTGTTTTTGGGCAAGATGTAATTTATGAAGTGTACCCACAATTACACTTGGGTGGCACAAGTTATAGAAGTGTGAATGATGTATTCACCATGTACATCACTAGGCTTTTACAGGGTATAGAGCATGTTCAGATTTCAGACAAGGCGAAGGAATTAATCAAGAGGTTTGGAGACTGGTTTATCCAGTTTCCCACCTTTTCATACATCAGAATTGATGGTTGTCAGAGGGCTCCATATAGACTCCCTAGGTTCCCCGTGGATCATGTTGTACTCTTGGTGATCACAAGGCAAATATGTGACTTTTATGTAATTGTGAAGAGCAAGAAGCACAAGGCCAGAATCGGTGGTGATTTTCCTTTCAAAATAGGAAATGGTGAGGCTTGCCCTTATATCAACACAGCCCATGGTTTTGAAGAAGAGATGAGTACTCTTGGTCTTTCCTTCCATTCTAAGAGATCTATAATTAACATAACTAGTGAAGCACAAAAGAAGGTCAGTAGAGAGTGCAGTCACAAGGATGACATGGAAGACTATTGGGCTAACATCAGTGATGAGTTTGAAGTCAGAAGGAAGAAGTTCTCCAAGCTACCAGTGAACTTGATCTGGCTATACAACATAAAGGCCATTCTAGATCAGGTTGAGGAGGATGGAAATTTGGTTCAAGGCCATAAATTTGAGGCTGTGTAGGATAAGCCAATTGGAAAAGAAGATACAACTGAGAAGATTCCTGAGAAGAAAAGTTCAGATGAAGATGCATCCAAGGTTTAGCAGGATGTAGTGGGGCAAGATGATGTATAGTCAGATCCAATAGTCCCAAGATGGTTGGACAAGGAGTTGAAGAGAAAATAAATTGTGTTGGATGATACTCCCAATTGGGATGAATTATTGGAAAAGATAGGAAATGAAAAGGTAAAGAAGAAATCCAGGATTATTTCTAGAATTGAGAGAGATGAGGAAAATAATAGTGTGGTCCAAATTTCTACTCCTGCTCCTGACAAGAATAAATATGATGTGACTCAGAATTATTACAATGTACAAGTTGTCAATCTAGGGCATGCTTCCATGTAACAAGATATTGAAGAATATGAGGATTCTGGTGCTATAATCCTTGGACGATTAAGGAAGGAGGTGTAGACCAAGCAATAACTAAAGAAGGATAATGACAAAATTGAAAGATATCTCCAAGAGTTGATGAAACCCTTGCAATCCATTAGCTCCTTATTGTTTGATGCAGGCTTCCTACCATAATAAACAATCACTGAGTTAGAAAAGATGAAGGTCACTTCCCATGTTACAATAGGTTGGTTACAGGGAGTGCAAACTTAGGGAGATAATGCCATCAAGGATATTCTGTCAACTGGTGGGGATTCTATGAGGTCAATTGACTGTTTGAAGAATGTACTGTCCCGGGACAAGGAATATATGGATCTTTTTCTGCAAAAGGCTAGAATCATCATCGACTACACTGAGGACAAGTTGGTGGGAGATGGAATTCTTCCTTCTTCAAAAGCAGTAGAACCTTGGCAATGGTTCGAGGTTTCACAAATAGGGCAAAGAGTTTTGAAGAAGGTGCATAAACAAGGGAGGCAAATTTAGGATGCCTTGACTAAAATTTACCACAAGGAGAAATAATTTTGTGTCGAAGCATCTAAGCCTGGAATAGTTGAGAAAATGGTGGCAAGAGGTGTATTCTCCAGTCAACGAGGACCAGCTCACCAAATATCTGTTGGATGATGCAACTACCTACCTTGCATTTATTGATAAATACAAGACCCAAAAGGTGGACTGGGATAAGGTGGTCAAGCAATCGAAGGACAAAATTAAGTCCATGGAAAGCATAATGAAGGTGTTAGTTATGCCACCTATTTCTGACTTGGAGAAGGTATTTTTGATGATACAAGATAGGGTGAATTAAGATAAAGACAAAGGAGAGGGTAGTTAAAGCAACACCTCATTAGGATTTGTGCTTCCCTATTATTCCTCCTCTTCATTCACATGTATTGGGTCGGGTTATGTTGGTGATCCCAGGCTGACTTGGATGAAATTGGTGCATTTATTACACATTTCATGTTATTTTCAAATTCCTCTTGGCCGACCTTTTTTGGCCATTTGATTATTATAAACCTAATTTGGCTGACATGCCTTGGGGGTTTTCTATAAGTTTGGTATTTTGCCTCATTCGTAAGGAGTTAGTTAGACAATTTTACATTGGTGTATTTATTGCACATTTCATGTTATTTTCGAATTCCTCTTGGCTGACCTTTTTTGGCCATTTGATTATTGTAAAACTAATTTGGCTAACATGCCTTGGGAGTTTTCTATAAGTTTGGCATTTTGCCTCATTTGTAATGAATTAGTTAGACAATTTTACATTGGAGTGAATTGTGATAAGAGCAAGGACTAGAGTTAGAATTTAGTTATCTTTCAAGCAAGTGTTGTAACAGAAGACTAGAATTTTTGCCACTTTGGATGATTTAATACAAGTAAAAACATTGTGATTTGGTGCCTTTCTTGTGTTAAGACTTATCTATCATGGTTCTTGATATTCTATCTTTCAAATTGCTTAAGTTTATTTTATGTTAGATTATTTGATGATGTTTAGGGTTTTATGCTTGAAGTGTTTGCAACAATCTCTAGTCCATACTTTTAGTAGTTAGCCTATTGTTAGTTGCTTTGCAATGTTAGCTTAGACTTAAAATTATGCTTAGTTCAATTATGAAATATTTGTTCATCTCAATTGCAATAGGGTTGTCTTGAATGAATATGCATAATCTAAAAATATTTAACACCTTAGAATATTGCACTATTTTTGTAAGATTGCAAATTTACCTAGGTCAAACAAGAGTTAGTTTCTAAGGGATTGGTCCATTTCGAGTATTTTATCATTTGCATTGTCAATATTAGAATTAGAAGTAGGCTTAGAAATCTCCTTGAAACCCTTATCTTTTTTTATTTCTTTTATTATCTGGGTTAGATTTAGGATTTGATGTATCAATATAATGCTAGATCTGATAAATTTGAGTTCAACATTTTCTGGTAGTAAGGTCCCTTTGTGATTACCAACATTTTCACATTATCTCTAAGTTTTTTATTTGCATTGTCAAGACCTGACATTAGAGACCTTGGGGTTATCTCTTTGTTCATAGAGATTTACCTTTCAAGAGAGATAGGATACCATATTTTGTTTGAGTTGTTCATGTGCAGAAAACATCATCAACAGATTAGCGCTAGCAAGAGGGCCTGAATAAGCAAGATGGATCATTTTCTAAACACCATCTCTCCTTAAAGGTTTAGAAGGAGAACTAGATCTACTCGAGGAGAGGAGGAATTTCAATAATTGCAAGTTACTACTAGGGAAAGAAGTACCAAGAGAAGGGGAGAATCATCATCCACCCAACCACTCCCATCATCCCCATAATCCTCATCCGATTGTGAAGCCATTCCTATTTTGCAACCCCAACCAGCCATTACTGCCTCCACCTCCACCAATGACTTTTTTGGCCAATAACCCATTTCCCTTGATCTTCAATAATTACAATGTCATGCCTAAGAACCCTGAGCACTTTTGCTCAAAGTTCCATACCAATGATCCCAACAGGATGACAAAGGAGCATATCAGGATTTTCTAGACCTGTTTAAGAGATAGAGGAATCAACCATGAGGATATTTCATGCAGGATTTTCTCTTATTCCCTCAGGGAAGAGGCCTTTTATTGGTATAATCACTTACCTACTACTTCTATCCATAATTGGATAGAACTGGAGAATGTATTCCTGTAGAAGTTTAAAACTCTCATTAGTGCTAATGAGATTTACATGTAGTTTATTGGGGTTATGAGGGAAATTATTGAGTCTATGGGGTCTTTCAATAATAGGTTTCATCGGGCATACACTAGAATTCAAGCACCTTATGCTATAGATGATGCCACTACCCTAGAGGTCTACTTTGAAGCCCTTGATAGCCTTACATCCACCTTCCTTATATGGAAGACTAATCCCCCAAACTACTTTTCTCACTACATATATAGAGGTTGTTAAGGTCAACAAAGATCCAAGGAAACATTTGTCAGGACCTTTTCCATCCTTAGGACTTGTTGCTCACCCTGGACAAGTCCAAGCTCTTAAGTGGGATTTGACTAATCATGATCCCATTATGAATCCAGTACCATCATTACCTTTGATCCCACACCTAGGTCCTCTAATAAATCAATCTTAGCTAATGACCTCTTTTTCTCAACAAAGAGCCAATCAACCCCTTCACTCACAGTAGCAGGCTAGTTTTCCCACATATTTGCAGAATTCAGAAGTCTTGAATCAATTTGTTGGTTCCAGAGGAGCATCAGGATACCCACCCGGTAATGTGAATTCAATGCCATACAATGGTCTAGATAAGGAATGACTGGATGAGTTAACTTAGAAGGTGGAGAAGCTGAATATGGAGGTGACCTATCTAAGAAATCAAAACAACCAACTTCTAGCTGTGCAGAAGAACATGCAATCAAACTACAATAGAGAGAAAAAAGATGTTGCTAAAGGACAAAACTTTGATAGAGGGAAGGATTTTTACATAAATCAAAATTTTGAAAGAGGACAAGGCTCTAGCCAGAACTATGACAGAGGGCAACAAGGTGGATAGGGGTTCGATAGAAGGCAACCACCTAGACAAAATAGACCTTGGAATACTGGGCCTAATAATGGAGGAATTCCCACTCCATTGGATCAACCTCCTACCCAGGAGAAGCCTCCAAGTGGTGTGTATCTAGCATAAGCGGATTTTTCTAGATGGTGCAGGCTCCATAAGACAAGTCAACATTCTGAGTTAGATTGCCCTGAGTTTTAGACCGTTGCCTCCATCTTTCATTATGAAGTTGAAAATAATTCCAATGGTCAAGAGATTTTGCCCTCAAATCCTTATGATTCCCCAGTAATGGTACTTAACCATGCTCCATTCCCAAAAGATGAGGAGAATGAACCAAAAAAGGAGTCCAATGACCAAGATAAAGAGACAGAGCAAGTGTTGAATGAGGATGAAATCTCTTAGTTATTTAATGAAGATAATGAAAATGATAATGGCCCTTTGGATGAGGAGGAATTTGGTGTTGGAGAAGTTCAGATGTTTCAACAATCCATAAAGAAATATGATTTGAGGAAAAAGCCTAACAAGAGTCCACAATTTGGATGCCCTTTCACTACTTCTATCCCTCCAAGTAATTTTACTACTCCTCCAGATCCACAAGCCAATAATAATCCATCTTACCCTCATGTGCCAACATAGTACTTTGCGAAGAAAGGACAACCCGATATATCAAAGGGAAACAATGTTTAGGTATCAAAGGACAAATAGACTAGTGGCTGCAAGGAAGCTCATGCTAATATGAACATGGAGCAATTGGGTGAATATGTGATTGAAGAATTCAGAAAAGTAAAGGTAAGTCTTTCTACTTTTGAATTATTAAGAGTGTCTGCTATAGCTTCTCAAAAGAAGGTCACTCAATTAGACAAGACAAAGGTGAGTGTAGTAGGAGATTTGAACATGATCCTCGTGCAAGTTGCATTAGAACTAAGGGTGCAAAAGGTGATCAACATTTAGGTAGATGATATTCTTGACACCTATGGTTTTATTTTGGGTGAAGTTTGATTTTGGGTTAGGATTTCACTAAGGCATTAAATGGATATACATCTATATACCATTCTCACATGTGTCTACCATGGAAAGGGGTCCCAAATCATATCAAGATTGATAGAGAGCCTGAAATGAATTATGTAATCACTGAGTACTAGAATAATTCAAATGAGATATTAATATTAGAGGTCAACATGGAGAACTATGTGTTGGTTGCATCAGTCTCAGATACAGAAGAGGTCTTTATGCTGCAGGGCCCCTTTTATGAATCTACATCAAAATTTGGTAGGTCTGAGGAAATATTTATGATGCAAGATGAGTCCATCAGTGATTCTGAAACACTAAGTGAGTAGAAAGATGAAACTAATGACCAAGAAGATAGGCAACTCAATTTTTTGGATAACTTCTAGGAGTTCATCCAGAGTTGTATGGAGAATCAAATCCAACTGGGTAGGAGGATGAATTCTGAATAATTATTGATTCCTAATTGGTGCCGAGTCCATGATGCTCCCCACTCCGAGTTCAAATTTCATGTATATCAGATTGTTGTGGAGCAGGTACAAAAGTGCATTAACCCAATCCCAATTATAAGACTGAATATACAGGGAGAACGAAATAATGACAAGGGTAAAAGTCCAATGCTTCCTGAAGAGCCTCCTATTTGCAGTAAATGAAAGATGATTCAAAGAAATCAAGGACTGATGGTTGTTCGATGTTAAGATTCAATGGATCCAAATCTAAGCATGGTGCTAGAGCAGGATTTGAACTGATTAGTCTTGAAGGAAAGACCTATTTTTTTGCTCATAGACTACAATTTCAATGTACTAATAATGTGGTTGAATATGAAGCTTTAATCCATGGGTTGTTAATGGCATCGAGGTAGAAAGTTAAGATATTACAAGTTTTTGGGCATTCTGAGTTGGTAGTCAGGCAGGTGAGGAAACAATATTCATGGCGTGACTAAAGAATGACTAATTATAGACATAGAGTGTGGGATCTCATTGATGGATTTGATGCTTTCAACATCTAGTTGATTCCTTGAAGTAAGAACCAAGTTGCAGATTCTCTGGCACAATCAGCTATCACATTGCAACCTTTATCACTTTCAAGATTGAATAAGTTTACTGTGGAGCTCACTCCAATACCTTTGGTACCTGAAAATGTTACCAATTCTCAGTTATTTGAAGATGACAAGCATATTCTTGATTTCATTACAAGTTGTGATGTGTTTTCTTCTCAAGTAATTGATGAGGTAGAGCCTCAAGAGGCAAAAATGGACTTGGGAGGGGTCATCAACCTGAAGACCAACACTATCCCAAGAGGTATAGTGTAGTTCAAATGAATTTTTGATTTGGATAAGATAAAAGACCAAGAACAATAAGTCAAAAGGGAATCTCTCACTAGTCAATGTGAAACATACAACATGGGAACACAGGATGACGTAAAGAACATTTTTATTTGTAAGGTATGTACTCCCGAAGAAAGGAGAGGGATTATTGATGCTATACACACATATCAAGATGTGATAACTTGGATTTTTGAGGACTTAATAACATATGATACTTCTTTCATTACACACACCATTCCCTTGAATTCAAATGTTAAACCATTTGGAGACCAATTAATGCTTTGTTAGAACCCATCATTCAGAAAGAACTGTAGAAGCTACTTTCAGCATGAATTATATTTCCAGTGAGGCATTCAACCTGGGTTGCAAATCTAGTCCTTGTGAGGAAAAAGAATGGAGAAATCAGACTGTGTGTGGACTTTAGGAATCTTAATAAAGAATCAGAAAAAGATAATTATCTGGTTCCTTCACTAGATGAGGTACTTCATATTGTCAATGGATCCCAGATGATGTCTTTTCTAGATGGGTATTCTGGATACAACCAAGTCATGGTACAATATGAAGATAGGAATAAAACTACCTTCACTACGAAATGGGGAACTTTTTCTTATAGGAGAATGCCTTTTGGGTTGATCAATGCTGGAGCTACATTCCAAAGGGCTATGGATATTGCTTTTAAAGACATAATTGGTAAGTTGAACATTATTTATATGGATGATTTGACAATATTCTCTAAGAAGTGAGGTAATCATATAGCAGATTTATGCAAAGTATTCCAAAGGTGTAGAGAGTTTGGCATCTCACTTAACCCACAAAAGTGAATTTTTTGGGTTATAGAGGGGAAATTTCTAGGACATATTATTTTAGAATAGGGTATCACCATTGATCCTAAATGAATAGAGGCTATTTTGAAGATTCGGCCTCCTACAAACAAAAAGGAAATGAAGTCATTCTTTGGGAAGATCAACTTCGTTAGAAAGTTGATCACTGGATTTGCGAAGATAGTGAAGCCCTTGAACACTATGCTAAAACAAGAGGCAAAAGTGGAATGGAGTGCAGAAGCCAAGGAGACATTTATATAAATTAAGAAATCTATTGCTAAGGCTCTAGAATTGGTGAGCCCAGATTACGCTAAGCCTTTTTGCATATATTCATTTGATTCTGATCACTCCTATGTTGGAATGTTAACTCAAAATTCTGATCAAGGCGATCAGAATCCTATAGCCTTCATGAGTACCCCTTTAAAGGATGCAGAGTTGAGATATCACAATGTAGAAAAGTAGGCATATGTTTTGGTCAAAGTAGTGAAAAAGTTCAAACACTATATTCTAAGGAATAAGGTATTTTCCATAGTGCATGATCCTATGGTGAAGTTGTTGCTAATACATAATGAGCTAGGTGAATGAAGAGCTAAATGGGTAACTATGTTACAGGAATATGATATTGAGATTCAACCAATGAAATTGGTGAGAGGGCAGGGAATGATGAAGACAATGGCTAAGATAGGTCCTGATCTCATAGGTCAACATTATCATCTACAAGAGGTATCTCCAGGTGACTAGTATGATGAAATCATTTATTATTTATTGAACCAACGGTGTCCTGATCACCTTCATAGAGTTCAAAGACGGGCCCTGCACCTAAAGAGTGACAGTTTTATGATGAAAGGGGGTGTCCTGTATAAGATAAATCATGAGGGTGTGTATTTAACATGTCTGGGGAAGGAAGAAGCTACCAGAGTGATGAATAAATTCCATGAAAGATATGGCACATGCCATGGTTCTGCATCATCCACTACCAATCATATCCTAAGGGCATGATATTATTGGCCTTCCCTATTTAAGGATGTGCCCAACCATGTGAGGACTTGTCATGTATGTCAAACTCTAGCAAGTAAGGAAAGACCCACAACCCTTCCACTTCAGCCAATCATAGAGGTGAAACCATTTGCACAGTGGGGAATGGACTTTATAGGCCCAATTAATGTACCTTCTTCTATAGGCCACCAGTATATTCTAATGATAACAAATTATTTTACTAGATGGACTAAAGCTCTTGCATGTAATAAATGTACTTCCGATGTGGTAATCAATTTCCTTGAATCAGGTATTATTAATCATTTTGGTTGTCCATTGTCTTTAGTTTGTGATAATGGTCATGCATTTGTGTCATTAAAACTTTCTAATTGGGATTTTGATCATGGAATCATTATAAAATTTGCATCCAATTACTACACTTAGGGTAATGGTCTAGTTGAGTCCTCCAATAAGAACCTTTTGATAGTCATTTGTAAGTTAATAGAGTAGAATCCTAAGAATTGGTACACCTAGCTTAGATTTTCTCTCTGGGCGGATCGTACTAGACAAAAGGTATCCATAGGAACCTCTCCTTATCACCTAGTGTATGGTTTGGAACCTGTATTCCCCATCTAGTTGAAAATTGCTACCTTGTAGTTCATTAATGAATACTATGTCAAGGAGGATAAGAATGAAGCCCATTTGGTTGAGTTGTTACACCTTGAAGAGAAGAGAGACCAGACTCTAGAAAAAATTTCCAAACACCAAGGCATAGTGAAACAATGGTTTGATAGAAGAGCTAACGTGAAAGCCTTTAGAATCTCTCACTTAGTTCTCTACTGGGATAAAGCCCATTACCACAAGGGGGAGCATGGTAAATTTGACAAAATCTGGCTTGGCCCTTATCAAATTTCATAAATTCTGGGCACTGGTGAGGACATTCCGCTGCCTATCAATGGGTAGTATTTGAAGCATTACTTCCAATCTTGAGTTGTTTGTAGCTCTCTCTTATACATAGTTAGAGTAGTTTTTCTTTCTGCTTTGCTTTGCTTGCTTTTTTGTTTTTGTTTGGTTAGTGTAGATTTCTTTTCTTTCTTTTTTCTTTGTTGTGGTTAGTGTAGGTTTGCTTTGGTTTGTTTTTCTTTTCGCTTTGTTTTTTGCTTTTAGTTTATGTCTTCTTGGGGCTGTTGCATCTGTATAACGGGCTACTCACCTGGGGTTGTTTTAGAAATTTATTTTACAAACTCTAGTCAATTTTTCGAAGTCAAGTAGTGGAATTCCTTTATCTATTGTCCCTTGTACTTAGAATTAGAGTCACTTGTTTTGGTTGAACTTTGGAATATATTTGGGTCTCACATTTTTACATAAATTTTAAGGATCTGGAATTACATACGATTCCTGTGTAATTTGGCCAAGTGAAAAATCTTATATTCTGCTTCAGTGCCACCGTGGTCCTCATCCCTGAGTGTGAGTTTCATTTCTTAAAAAGTGAAAGGAAGGTCTAAAAGAATGTTTTTTTTTTTTTTTTAAAAGGAAGGGGTATGTGCAGGATCATCATGGAAAAACAAGGCCCTTAAGTGGCAATAAAATTCAAAAAATCAGAGTTAGGCAACTTGACGTAAAAATTTAAATAAGTGATCTATATATTTTCAAAAATATGTAAGAATAGAATCTATAGCAAATTGAATGTCGTTCCTAAACTACTAGGTTTATTTATTTTTTTAAAATCTATTTGGTGAAAATTTGAAATTTCAATGTAGTAGTACTTAAATTTCAAGGAAAACATAAGAAGTAGGTGTATGTCTGACCACCCTGACAATAATAAACTAATAATATTTTTTTATAAGATTTTAGATATAAGTAGGGGACTCATGTCCCAATGTGATGCATATTTTTTTGTAATTTCTTTCCAAGTAAATAATTAGTTATGATTTTTTTATTACAACTTTAAAAAAATATAAAAACTCGTATGTCTGACCACCTTAACTTCGTCAAAACTTCATGAAATTCAATTCTTTTTTTTTAATCCTATATTATGTGAAGCATAGAATGTGACAAATGTTTTGGATTCAAAAAATGTGATACCATTTGAAAGCTATAGATTATTTTCAATCAACCTTGTTAGAGTAAATTAATTAATTAACTTTACTCTCCTCTTAAGATTTCGCTTTATGCACATATATTAGTCATTTAATAATTAATATTAATTATTAAATGCACTCACCTTTAGGGTTAGGGTTTCCTTTAGGTTTTGATCTACTTTTATAAGGATTGATCTTTTGTATCATTTTTTTTTTCATTCACTTTTATGATAATACATCTTTGCACATTGTTAGAGCCAAACCCTTGTTTTGTTCTCTCTCTTTCTTTGTGACAAGTTTCTTGCATGTAGGTGTTCATTGGGTTATGTGGATTTGTATTTATCAAATCCTACATGGTATAAGAGCCAAATTTGTTGCAGCTTGTTCAGTTTTTGAAAGAATTAGAGATCTAGGTTTTGGTTGCATCAAATCTGTGTTTGTTTTCTAGTTTTTATTTGGAATAGAAAGGTTTCTTTTTTTGGTGCACTTTGAGCTCAAACGGACCTCACCGTTGAGCTCGTAGCGTCCAAAAACCCCTAAATCGACTGTTCATTCATTGATTTTGGCTACTGTCAATCAGGGAGGCAAAAAAAATTTAGCCCAAGGTCGTACGGCCCTAGGGCACGATCTACGAGGTGAAATTTATTTATTTATTTTTTTTTAAATTTAAAAAAAAAACAAGTTTTTTTGGTTTTTTTTGCGTGGCCAATATATTTGCAGGCCGTCGGCCGCCATCCTTCGAGTGGCCACCAGGCTGCCACCTGCCAGCCGCTTCGACCAGCGGAGCCAACTAGCAGCCGTTGGCTCAGTCACCACCATCTAGCTACCGGCCAAACACCGGTGGTCTGCCCAAGCGCCGCCAGCGCCCAGCCCCGATGGCCCCCTTCACCATAGCCACGATCATATGGGGAACCAAGGGCCACGCTCCAGCTCTTGTGCGCCAAACCCCTGGTCGGCCATGTGACCAGGGGCCGAAGGTTTTTTAGCCCTTGAGGGTTGTGCAAATTTTTTTTACCCTTTTGAGCAACTTACGCCAAATCGAGCGTAAAATGGGTATTGTTTCTCAATTTTGAGAACAAAAATAGGCGTCGAAAAGCTAGTTCTGAGCTCGTTCTGATGGTGTAGGAATTTCTTCAAAAATCTTTAGTTTGCATGTAGTTTTTCGTAGTCAAAGTCAGATGATCTTTTTGCACTCCGAGGGGCATAACTTGCTCAATTTTGCTCCATTTTTTGAAAGCGAATAGGCGTCGAAAAGGTGGTTTTGTGCTCTTTCTAGATCTATAGTTTATTTCACTAGAAAATTCTTTAGGTACACAGAGATTTGTCTCATACATATACTACTTTCTATTGTTTTCTAGCTTTCAGTTTGTACTGGGGATTGGTTTTTTGCATTGTGCGAGGGTGTTTTTTCTTGCTTTCTGTCATTTACATTAGAAAACCAGAATCTATAAACACCAAAACAAAAAAAAACCCCTTTTGCATCTTCTGTCTAGTTCTGAAAGACCACTAAATAATAATAATAAAAATTCAGAGCAGTTGAGGCACAGTTCAAAACATGGCCGAAAATACTTATATTGTTGAACTTCTCATGCCTCATAACTATCATACCTGGAAGACATTTATGACACGTCTTCTCAGATCAAAGGGGTTGTGGTCTTGTTTAGATACAGTTCAGCCAATTTTGACAAGGCCATTTGAGGTTATGCAACATAGAAATAAGATGGATGAGGCTATGGGTTTGATTTCCTTACATGTTTCAGACAGCTTGTTGTTTCATCTTGATGCATGTAATAGTCCTCTTGAAATGTGGACCAAGTTCAATGATTTATTTGGTACCATCAATCAATTTCATGCACTACAGATTGAGGTAGAGTTGACTTCACTTGTACCTGATTCTTTTCCCTCCATTGAGAACTTTCTGATGAAATTCAAACAATAGAGGTCTCTTCTACAGGGTTGTGGTAAGGTTAAGACTAATACAGAGTGTATTTACTTGATTTTGTCAAAGCTTCGTGGGAACTTTCAGATATTCTCATCTACCTTCCATTCCACTATGGATCCCTTGGGTGCACATTTTACCATTTTACCATGCATTCTTTTGAGGTGTTTTGTGATCATTTGACATGAGAGTAGGCTAAGATATCACAGTTGGATGCTCTCATGGGATCACCACACCAAGCGTTGGTAGCACAGTCATCTCAGGGGAAGTAGAAGCAGAAACAGAAATAGAAACCACAAACCACATAGCATTGGAAGGATTCTAGTTCACAGAAGACTTCCGATTCACCTTCTCCTAAGGGGGAATCATCGAAGAAAGATAGACCTAAGTGTGCTTATTGCACTAAGCTAGGACATGATGAGTCCAAGTGCTATGAGAAGAAGATAGATGGATATGCAAAATAGGTTTCAGATTTGATAGCTCTTCTTGAGAAGAACTATATTCATCACTCTTCTTCATCTACTTCAAGTGGGTCTTCTTCTTCACCATCATTCTAGATGGATGGATAGGCTCCACATAAGGGTCATGCATTATGTGCAACCACTAGTTCACATTCATCTAGATGGCTACTGGATTCAGGTGCTTCACACCATATGACATCTTCTCAGGACATGTTCTCATCTTTCGAGGCTGCATCCTCACCACACATCTTGATGGGTAATAACACTTATATGAGTGTATGTGGGAAAGGTTCTATCGACATTGATGATGGTACATTCAATGATGTACTATGTGTTCCATCTTTGTCCACTAACCTTCTCTCCATCTATTAGATTTCTCACAGTGGGACAGGGAAGATAGTTGAGTTCACACCTGATTCAGTGCACATCAGAGACATTCAGACTGGCAACATTGTTGCAACTAGGACAATTGATCATTCTTCCTGATTGTATGCATTTACACAATTTGGTCCACCATATCCCTCTCTTTCTCAAAGAGAGCTTGCAGTATCTGAGGAGAATTTCGGTCACTTGAACTTATGTGTTCTTCCATTTGTTCATGAGACTAGTGTTGAGACTTCTACACCTCTTCCTCCTATTGAGATCACATTTATTCAGCAGGATACCTCTTCAGTTGTGACTGACATTGTTGCTCCACTCATTGAGCCATCAAGTGTAGTTGTTGATGCCATATCAGAGGATATTCCTTTCCTCACAGATGACATATTCAGCACACCTGTTATCCCTTCTTCATTGGAGATTCCATTTCAGGATCATCTTGAGTTGTTTGATTCACCATTCTATTATTCAAACACTCATTCTCCAGTTCAGTTCTTCAGTGAGCATCATCTAGGACTACCATTTTCACCTCACATCCAGGGATTTCCTCTTCTTCGACCATTGGATCTATTTCTTCCTTCGAGCAGACACATTGGTTTTATCATTGGCACATGGGTTCTCTCATTCTGGGGGGGATTTGGAGTCTCCACTCTCTCTCATGGGGGGGTATCTGATTGTATATCTGCATATGTTCTTGAGAGAGTCTCTTGAGATATTCCATTTGTACTTCCTTTTTTGCATCTCTTTTTGGAGAGGAGTTTTTTTCCCACTGGGTTTTCTCCTTTTCTCCATTTCATAGAGATTTCCTTGTACTTGGGTACCTGATCAGGCCTAGTTGCCAGGACCCAATTTTACTTTCATGCATTGTAGTTACAGTTTCTATTTTGCACATGTTTGTAGCTACACTCTTGCTCATCTTAAAGGGGGGTGTTAGAGTAAAGTAATTAATTAACTTTACTCTCCTCTTAAGATTTTGCTTTATGCACATATATTAGTCATTTAATAATTAATATTAATTATTAAATGCACTCACCTTTAGGGTTAGGGTTTCCTTTAGGTTTTGATCTCCTTTTATAAGGATTGATCTCTTGTATCATTTTTTTTTTAATTCATTCACTTTTCTGATAATACATCTTTGCACATTGTCAAAGCCAAACCCTTGTTTTGTTCTCTCTCTTTCTCTGTGACAAGTTTCTTGCATGCAAGTGTTCATTGGGTTTTGTGGATTTGTATTTCTCAAATCCCACAAACCTATCAATCATGAATTTAGTTGTAATTCAAATAGGAAATGAATAATAATTATTTATTAAATTGAAAGTAAAGCATAATTTATATTGGTGGAAAGATGAGAATCTCTTTTAAAAACCCTTTTCGTTTCATCAATTTTTGGTAAAAAAAAAGTCATCAGCCACATGGGCCATCATATCACTTAGATATTGGCACTTTTTGGCCCATCATGATCCTACACATACCTGAAGAAAAGAAAAATTATGAAAATAAAAACAAATCTTCACCTTATCAAGGGTATCCTAGTATATCTACCGGGGCTATAGACGCCTGGCTGGATGTAGAGCTATGCTTGGGAGGGTCACAGTGATAACCTCATTGAGGCTATGGATGCCTGACTAGCAGCGAGGCTCTATCCAGGTTGCTTTCAAAGTTAGAACGTTCATGTAGCCTGGTCAAACTAGCTCTGATTCTTGTTGCACCTAAAGAATGGGAAATGAATGCAAATACACACACTTGGACCCTGGTACAGGAAAAGGTCTCCTTGCTTGTGATTTTTGAAAATTTGTTCATAGGTGACCTGATTGAAGGGCTGAAACTAGAGATTTTGGGTTATTGATTCTAGTTTGTTCTTGAAATGCTCTGGAGCATTTCCCCAGTAGAGTCGCCATTTGTTGTGCACTTTTTGCACACACAATCCACTGAAAGTAGGGACCCTCTTTCTTGCTCTTTTGGCCCATTTGGTTTTTGGGATTTCATTGTCTTGCAATGTTCCAATTGGTTATCCTATTAGTCCAAATGCCCCTTGAGGGAGGCACTTTAAAAATTCCACATTCTGGGATACATCTTGGGTTTTTCTCTGTTTTTCGAGAAAATGCCCCTGTGGCAAAATTTCTCGGACACCGTGGAAACCCGACGGAGGCTGCTTTGTATTATTTTTCAGAAATTTTGGGACTTCGTGGAATTCCTCCTAGACCAGATTTTCTCAAGATTCTGGCGTGCCTTCGGATCCTCGGGTTTGTTGTCTTGTTGATGCATTTTAATGCTTGGTACGGTCTTGCAGTTGGCCTTTATTGAGTTTATTTGCATTTTATGAGGAGGTCTATGTCATTTTCCTTATTATGAAATTTGAGGAGTTTGATTTTGGATTGTTGCTACTGAATTATGCATGTGAGCTTGTGGTCGAGGGTTGCAATCAAGTTTTCTGGTGATCTCTTGCTTTCTACCCTAATTTTCAGGTTCTTTTGTTGACTGTCGCTACTTTGATTTGAATCCTAGGAGAAATATCCAACTTCCTAATCATTTGATTGAACTAAGTGAAATCCTGACGAAGTTAAAGATTTAGGGTTTTCAAGTCCCTCATGGATTTCCTTTATCTAGGGATTTCCCTGAATTATCCATTGCCTTGACGATTTCCCGAAAATGGGCTCAAAATGTTAAAATTGCATTGAATTTGCAAAATTTCATGCCTTCGAGATTTTCCAAGGAATTTATTGGTCCCTTCATTTCCCCGAAATTTGCAAATTGTTGTCATTTTTGCGTATTTCTGTCCCTGACAGATTTCCTCGAGATTTTATTGAAAATGGAGAATTGAAAGAATGTATGCTAGTTTGGTTAATAATTATGCATCTCATGATTGAATTAACTTGTTCTAAAATGTATCATGTGACTTCTTCGTTAATTTGATTTATCAAATGATGGATTGGATGTCTCTTTGTGGTCATTTCACTAGATTCCACCTGGTCTGGAATTTCTCAGAATTCCTCTCCAACCTGGATTCCGTGAGAGGGCTAAAAACCTGAGCTTTTAAATAAGTGATTCTTATGGGTTTTTTGGGAGATTTTTCTCATTAAGGGATTTTATTAAGGAATGATTATATCATTTTTGATTGATCTAATTGAACTTTATGACATGATGGATCCTATTTTGGTGTCTTTGTTGTATGCAGGCGGAATCAAGTCAAACTATTGCTGGGCAAAGCAAGCATAAGAAAATGAATCCAAATCTCTAGGGCTAGGCTATCTCCGAGGCAACAAGAGTTAAGATGGATTTGAAGAGAAGAGTCCCTAAGAGAAAGCTAGCCTCCATTTGGTCAAGGATCACTGAAAAAAATGTTGGGCTATGGGATTATGAGGAATTTAAGGCAAGAATGGCAGCACAAAATCTCTCCTTGTTGGCCAAAAGGACATTGGAGTCTAGGTTGGCACATGTGGTTGGGTTTCCTTCTACAATCCAATGTTACAAGTTAGTTCTTGAATGTGCCAAGCACTATGACAGAGGCACATAGAGGATAGTTGGTCCTCAAGGAAGAATTGTGGAAAATCTTAATCCTATGTCTGTTGCTCGGACCTTTGACATGCCTGATAGGTCTCATGTCATGGCCTTTGATATGGATGTCGCAAAGAAGTATTATGATGAGAATGTCATCAAATCCTTGTAAGTATTCAATTCTTGGTTGGAGAAACCCAAGTCTCATTTCTCCAAGTTACCCAAGTAGTTGTTTAGAGTTAAACTCGGGAAGGAATACTATGATGTTATCACACTCCTCAGTAGAGTAGTGGATTGAAAAGTGCAGCAATGTTTGAGAATTGGATGTTCCATATCATTACAAGGATGGAGCAGGGTATGGACTACCACTGGGCAAGTATTATAAGTGCTATGATACATGAGAAAATGTTTAATGTTTCATGGACAAAGACCTTCACAATGACCCCTATTTGGTGTATGCACTTACAAGATATCACCCAAACAAGGGACTAAGCACAAGGGATGTATTTGGGTAGGATTTAATTTATGACGTGTACCCACAATTACACTTGGGTGTCACAAGTTATAGAAGGGTGAATGATTCATTCACCATTTACATCACTGGGCTTCTATACGGTGCAGAGCATGTTCAGATTTCAAACAAGGCCAAGGAATTAATAAAGAGATTTGGAGCCTGGTTTATCTAGTTTCCCACCTTTTCATACATCAGAATTGATGGTTGTCAAAGGGCACCATACAAACTCCCTAGGTACCCCATGGATCACGTTGTACTCTTGGAGATCACAAGGAAAATATGTGACTTTGATGTAATTGTGATGAGGGAGAAGCACAAGACTAGATTCGGTGGTGATTTTCCTTTGAGAATAGGTAGTGGTGAGGCTTTCCCTTCTATCAACTCAGCCCATGCTTCTGAAGAAGAGATGTGTACTCTTGGTCTTTCCTTCCATTCCAAGAGATCTAGATTTGACATAATTGGGGAAGCACAAAAGAAAGCCAACAAAGAGTATAGTCACAAGGATGACATAGAAGACTATTAGGCTAACATTAGTGATGAGTTTGAAGTTAGAAGGAAGAATTTCTCTAGGCTACTAGTGAACTTGATCCGGCTATACAACATAAAGGTCATTCCAAATCAGGTTGAGGAGGATGGAAATTTGGTTCAAGGTCATAAGTTTGAGGTTGTGAAGGATAAACCAGTTGGAAAAGAAGATACATCTGAGAAGATTCCTGAGAAGCAAAGTTTGGATGAACATGCATCCAAGGTTCAATAGGATGCAGTGGGGTAAGATGATATACAATCAGATCCCACAGTCCCAGGATGGTTGGACAAGGAGTTGAAGAGCAAACAGATTGTGGTGGATGATACTCCTTCCAATTGGGATGAATTACTGGTGAACATAGGAAAGGAAAAGGTAAAGAAGAAAGCCAGGATTATTTCCAGAATTGAGAGAGATGAGGTAAATAACAAAGTGGTCCACATTGCTACTCATACTCCTTAGAAGAATAAAGATGATGTGACTAGGAATTATTACAATGTACAAGTTGTCAATCCAGGGAATGCTTCCATGGAACAAGATATTGAAGAATATGAGGGTTCCAGTGTTGTAATCCTTGGCCGATTAAGGAAGGAGGTGCAGACCAAGAAAGAACTGAAGAAGGATAATTACAAACTTAGAAGATATCTACAAGATTTGATGAAACCCTTTCAATCCATTAGCTCCTCAACATTTGTTGTAGGATTCCTACCACAAGAAACAATCGCTAAGTTAGAAAAGATGAAGGTCACTTCCCATGTTACAATAGGTTGGTTACAGGGAGTGCAAAATCAAGGATACAATGCCATCAAGGATATTCTATCGATTGGTGGGGATGCTATAAGTTCAATTGACTGGTTGAAGAATGTACTGTCCCAGGACAAGGAAGATATGGATCTTTTTCTACAAAAGGCTAGAATCATCATGGACTACACCGAGGAGAAGATGGTGGGAGATGGAATTCTTCATTCTTCCAAAGCAGTAGAACCCTAGGAATGGTTCGAGGTTTTGTAGATAGGGCAAAGAGTTTTGAAGAAGGTGCATAAATAAGGGAGGCAGATTGAGGATGCCTTGATTGAAATTTATAAAAAGTGCATCTCCTTCTTCGAGGTTATGACAAGGAGAAATAATTTTGTGCTAAAGCATCTAAGCCTGGAAAAGTTGAGAAAATGGTGGAAAAAGGTGTATTATCTAGTCAATGAGGACCAGTTCACCAAACATCTGTTGGATGATGCAGCTACCTACCTTGTAGTAATTGATAAATACAACTAGAAGGTGGATTAGGATAAGGTGGTCAAGAAATCGAGGGATGAAATTAAGTCCATGGAAAGAAGAATGAAGGTGTTATGTATGCCACCTATTTCCAACTTGAAGAAGGTATTTTTGATGATACAAGATAAGGTGAATCAAGATAAAGACAAAGGAGAGGGTAGTTAATGCAACGCCTCATTGGGATTTGTGCTTCTCTATTATTCCTCCTCTTCCTTTGCATGTATTGGGATGGGTTATGTTGGCGATCCTAGGCTGACTTGGATGAAATTGGTGCATTTATTGCACATTTCATGTTATTTTCGAATTCCTCTTGGCCAACCTTTTTTGGCCATTTGATTATTGTAAAACTAATTTGGCCGACATGCCTTGGGGTTTTCTATAAGTTCAGCATTCTACCTCATTTGTAAGGAGTTAGGTAGACAATTTTACATTGGAGTAAATTTTGATAAGAGCAAGGATTAGAGTTAGAATTTAGTTTATCTTTCAAGCAAGTGTTGTAATAGAAGACTGGAATTATCGCTACTTTGGATGATTTAATACAAGTAAAGACATTGTGATTTGGTGCCTTTCTTGTGTTGAGTTTTATTTGGCATGGTTCTTGATATTCTATCTTTGAAATTTCTTAAGTTTATTTGATGTTAGATGATTTGATGATGTTTAGGGTTTTATGCTTGAAGTGTTTGCAACAATCTCTAGTCCATACTTTTTGTAGTTAGCCTATTGTTAGTCATTTTGCAAAGTTATCCTAGACTTAAAATTATGCTTAGTTCGATTATGAATGTTTGTTCATTTCAATTGCAACAGGATTGTCTTGAATGAATATGCATAATCTGAAAATATTTAACACCTTAGAAGATTGCAGATTTATCTGGGTCAAACAAGAGTTAGTTTATGAGGGATTGGTCCATTTTGAGCATTTTATTATTTGTATTTTCAATCTTAGAATTAGAATTAGTATTAGAAATCTCCTTGAAACCCATATCTTTTGTTATTTCTTTTATTATCTGGGTTAGATTTAGGATTTGAAGTATCAACATATTGTTAGATCTGATAAATTTGAGTTCAACATTTTCTTGTAGTAAGGTCCCTTTGTGATTACCAACATTTTCACATTATCTCTGAGTTGTTTTATTTTAATTTTCAAGACCTAACATTAGAGACCTTGGGGTTATCTCTTTGTTCATAGAAATTTACCTTTCAAGAGAGATAGGATATCATATTCTGTCTGAGTTCTTGTTGTGCAGAAAACACCATGAACATTAGTTTTATCACTTATCAATACAAAACTCAAATTGAGTTGATGAGGTTACACTAACCTAAGTGAGTGAGTTTGTGCATGTACACATAAAAATGCCAAATGTTCCAATACCAATCTCTTCTCTTGGGTGATACTCTCCCTCCCCCTTTGGAGAGCTCAAACTTTCCTGAAACCAACTTAGAGAAACATATTTGTAGTTACCTGATAACATATAAATCATATTCACAATATAACTTAAGCATCATATAAAGATTTAAAACTAGTTTCATCATATTCCATATTCATTCATTTTACTTAGTTGTCAAATATCATGACATAATTAATGCATTAATCCATATTTGAACATATAGGTTAAATTACTTGGCTAAATTAACAATAAGGTGTAGAAACTATATTATGATGCAATTACTTAATAACTCAACCTCATGAATATTTTATCTTTGTATCATATCAAAACTTTAAATCCATTCATATTTTTCAATTATCCCTTATCAATATCTCTACTCTGATTGTTGCCCTTGAGGATCCTTGGTCTCCTATGGCTATGGTGTTATTTCCTCCTACAGTTGAAATAGTGAACAAACCTTAGCTTGAACTAAGTATCCTTCCTCAACCTTGATAAATTGGTATCTATGTCATGGTTCCCCCTCTACTATCCTACTTAGGAGCACAATACAACCACTCAACACATTTTACACCTTCCCACACTTTATAGATTACCTTTGTACCTCCTAGTGAGAAGGAATCCATTCTGCAAAGATCTTCCACTCCTATTTTTTCTTAACCTTTGGTGGTTCCTTCCATTCCCCCTATAAAATAGGAAAATAAATTAATATTGGAAAACACCCCAATTTTTCCACAAGCTCAAGCCCACACATGACAAATTCAAAATACAAAATCATGCTATGGCTTGCCAACTTGGTGAAAATGATAAATCCATCTAATGAGACCTCATCCATACAACCACACTCCAATGAGATTCTTCCCTCCCATCCATCTTCACCATCACCTAACTCTTCCCCACATTTATCATCAAAATAAATCCAAAACCTATGTTTCCCAACCAAGACACAGATTACGGAGCTTGCCACCTTCACCACCATCAATCCAAAAGATACTCACATGATTGATAGTGCTTGTGATCATGCTAGTAGCGCTAATGTAACACCCATTGTAGTATATTTTGACACTGATTCAGTTAAAAACATGGATGAACCACAATAATATCATAAAGAAATTATCTCTTATATTTACATAATCAATGAATTTGGCTAGGGGAAAGTGTGATGCTCCTTCTTTAATGAATGATCCACCACATGTTGAACCTAGTGCCTCTCCCTATACTACAGTTGTTATAGTACCTTTAGTGTGTTTTTTTCCCTCTATTTATGATGGCAAAGATTTGGATGTAGACAATTTTCTATAGATCAACTCCCACATGTGGTACACCATTATGTCTTTGTGTGCGACTTGCGTGTAATGTTATCTCCCGATAATGTGTTGCTTGGCATAATTTTTTTTTTGTTAGTTCTCTTTGGATGACCCTTGATGTTCTTGTTGGCACGAGAATACAAGGAGAAAAAAATATTTTGTTATATTCCTCTATGTGTATCTTCATTCTCCCATTTTTTGTAAATACCTTTTTATTCCTTTTGGGGATGATAAAAAGTGTCGAGAAATTTCTAGGTCTCTTTCATGTTTACCCAAAAATAATTTTTTTTTTTTTTCATGTTCTCTTCGTTCCCTTGTGCTCACTATTCCACAAAATTTGGGGAATGATGTTAATAAAAATAATGATCATCTTGATACATAATATATTTGTGTGTGTGTGTGTGTGTGTTAATCATCAAATCTTATGCCTCTCTGACAACCTTATGGGAAATTCAACGAGTGGGGGACATATTTGTGCCTCACTGAATACCTTCGAGATTTTTATAGAAAGCCAACTCTTCTTTGAGTTTTGGGAAAAATGGTAGAAGAAAATGTAAACATAAAACATGAAAAATAGCAATGCGCCAATGCTTTTACAACATTTAAAAACCCAAATTCTTTTCTATGAATGATATATTAGACATAGAGCGCCACAACCCTTCATTGTTGGGAAGAGAATGAACAAAAAAGGCTAGATACAAGCACAATGGAGTCTTTCAAATCTCCTTGCGGGAAGTGTTCATAAAGGTCCGATCAAGCATAAAAGTTCCAAGAGTTAAAAGAAAAACATTCAAAAGGTTGCATAAACCCTTCCTCTTAATACAACATAACATGAAGAAACAATAACCCTTAAAGAAAATAGAGAAGTTCAAGGACATAATCCAATTTCTACAGGCTATTACTTTATCATATAAGCTTACAACATGAAAATAAACTAATAAAGCTATTCAAATTTAAGCTTAACATAGTGTTTTATTCAGAACGAAAATATAAAGAAGGAACTTGACAAATGCCATATCATGTACAATTTCAAAATTTCTTCCAAACATATCGTACTTAGATATCAAATAAACTTTAAAACATAGGCCAAATGCCAATCCAACAATAGTTTGAGTTAAAATAATATAACATGCTAGAGAGAAGCAATGTTCTGCTAACTTTTATTGAAAATACTCCTATATCTAAGGAAAACTAAAGAACTTCTTTCCAAAAGGGAAAAATTTAGGAACCCTTTCCTTTTGTTGCCACCTAAATTTATAGTCGAAAATAGAGATAAATGCCATCACCACCCAGAAGTAATTACTGCCAGATGTCTACACTTGATAGCTCACAATCCAATCATAGATATTTAATTAGTTCATGAAAATATTTTCTCATTAATCCTCAACTGTTGCATTAATGTCCCTTAGATATTTAGCAAATATTTCCCTCCGTAAACACTCGGATCCTAGAAAACAGCCTAGAAAAAGTATTGTTGACTAGCAATGTGGCTCGGCAATACTGACTCAAAGTTTCATCCTAAAAAAATAAAGAAAATATCCTACTCTTATAAAATCCAAAGAGAAGAATCCTTAAAAGCACAACCTACTCGCAGTGAAGAGATGGTGTGTCACGCGGGTGGGGATTCTCAGATTTATGAAAATCATCCTTGAGAATCTTCACCAAGCTGACACATGGCCCAAATTTCTCCCAAAAGGAAAGTGATAGATAAAACATGTGCAACCACCATGTGGAAGATTGTGTTCCTTTCAGAACCAAATTTTCTTTTGTGTGCAGATCATCTCGAAGCCAAAAAAGTATAAAGCTGAAAATCAAAAGATACAAAGGAAAATATTTCTTCACAATATATATATATATCATTCATATTGACTCGAGATCTTTAAATCATTTACATGATTTTATTATGATTTGTTTCATGTGGAAAATGGATTTAGAAAAAATATCAAACACCATTTTGCATATATCACTTTTTCTACCTTAAAGGCAATGCTCCTAGTTGGCATTAGAAAGTACTTTAAGGTCGAAGCATACATTCCACTATGTGCTTCACTTCTTTCACACACCATGAACCTAGTAATTCTATCATAACATATTGATAATATTTGTATCACTTTATGAGAGTTACCCAACAAATAGGCTATGTGTTTTCATTTGCTACTTTTAAAATTCATCTAGTGAATACCAAACTTCACTAGTCTGTGTTGTTTATTGTGTAGCTCACCTAGTGAATATTAGACTTCACTAACTTGTGGTGCTTTCACTTATTCATGAGACACCAAGAAAATATTGTACTTTGCTAGCATGTGACTTGTGAATTTGTTTTAGGTATGGATCCTAGTAAAGAATCTATAGATCTTGCTAGTCTATGACATTGTACCTTGTATGCTCCATGTTTATTTTATGTTTTCTTCATGTGTCTTTAATGTTTGCTCCATGTTTGTTTCATGTTTACTCTGTCTAAGTTTCATGTTTGCTACATGTCTTATTCATGTACACTTTGTGTTTGCATGGATTATCATGTGTCTTTGTTGTATTGTGTCTTATATGTGTGTTTTCTTTTATCTTGGAATTTTTGTGTGGTGGGATCCTGAGTTTGGGGGCTATCACATCTCCCAACTTTGTGCTATCTTACCCTTCAATGTTGTGACAAAAGGATTATTTTTAGCTTCTCTATACTTTAGTGTGAGTATGATCGCAAGTTTATACTCTCACTTAAGTGGGGGATAAATGTACCATTATAAATTATTACCCTTGACAATTTCACACTATGTTTGACTCCCTCCTAAGCAAATGTTCCTAATTATATTTTTTAACTATCTATTTATTGTCATTTTTGCGAAATTAAATTAAATATGGGAATTTAAATTAAATATTTATTTAGTGAATTTTTAAAAAGAAAAATAGGGTTGGACTAGGGTTCCTTCACCCTTGTCCCCTGTTTAGACCCTAAATCCAAGTTTTGTTGTTGGCCTTAATATGTTTATAAATCCAAAATTATTTTTCAACTTATTAGAAAGGTTAATGTGAAATATGTTGAAACTCATATAAATAGAAGTCTTTCCCTCCATTTGAACATCTAAGTCTTCTTAAAATAAATTTGAATATCATTCTAGCATCCTAAAGATAATTTTTAAATGCGGAATAAGTAGAATATCTACAAAATACTTTCATCCAAATTCATGTTTATGCATTGCAAGATGTTTCAATTTCATGTTTATTTGTTATGAGCACTAAAACATTTCAGACCTTCAAGAAATCTCCAATTTCTTCTTGTATGTGATGAGCCTAATGACTTCAATCCAACAAGGAATTTAGATATGAGTGGTAAGTTATCGTATAACATTTATCATTCATTTTTATCTATTTGCCTCTACTCTCCATAGAGAATGTGATATATATCATTGTCATGATAGTTGTTTGTGAAGGTGGAAATACTATAATGAGGTTTGATTAAGGAAATCCCATATATCACACAACACTTCTTCCCTTGTCCATCTTACAAGTCAAAAATCTAAAGTCGATTGGAGATCTCAAGACTTCAAAACCCTAAAACAAGCATTCAAGCACCTTCTCTCATCAAATTAGGGCAAGTTGATTATTCGTAAACTATCAAACTTTAGAACCTAATCTTGGCAAGAGAAGAATTATAGAACATGACACACCACTACAAGTTCTAAAACCCTAAAAAGTACCATTTTTGGATTGAGGGTTCCTCTATGTTTGCATTTTTCAATTCTTCTTTCCATTTCTACACTTCTATTATATATTTTTTAAAGTCTATAATTTTTTATCCCTTTAGTCATATTTTACCTAGTTTTTCAACTTCAATCATCACATTCACATTCAACCTTCATCATTCCATCATCAAAACTCATAAATGGGACCAAAACCTTGATTACTTGTTTCGGCTCTTCCTTGAGAACATCAACCAAATAGTCTCTTATGGTTACTTTTGTGTCCCCCAATAATTTTATAGTGGAATGAATTATTTAGGTTAACCATTAGCTTTACATCTCATTTCACTATCAAAGTCTTTAAAAATCTATTCACCTTACTCTACCTAAAAAATGGTGGTGCTCAAAATTTCTAGCAAATTCTGTTATCAACAGTAAAAATCTGCATCCTATCTTGATGGTTGTTAGGTTCTAAATATACAAATTCAACATTGTTGTAACAAGATTTATGACACACTATAAATAAATAAAATGCTTATGTATCTTTCCCTATGATTGTGGCTATTGATAAAATGTTCTAGATGAGCTCTTATAATTAATCATATATTGTACTTGTGAATATATAGAGATAAATTCCTAAATAACTTAGAGATTTGTCCTCTTTTGCAACTCCTTGTCATTCATATTTGGATATTCCATGCTTGAGTTGGTAGGTAATGACTAGTTGGAGTCAAGCCAAGTTGGGCCCATTATAAATTTTAATTTTAGAAATGGAGACCAAATTTGCACATATAGCTCTAAAAAAAGGTTTGTCTTAGTGTGCTTGACCCAAGACTAAAAACAATATAATTAATGGTTGGATTTAGTCCCCCAAAAAATATAGACTCAAGTTTATATCAATTCTAAGCTTGATGGTAATTCATATATAGAAATGTGTTATTTTTTGACTTATTTGTATAACACTTTTGAATGATTTTTGATGTGTTACCTTTGGGAGTATGAAGCAAAGTTGATATTGTATTTTGATAAGATCCAAAGACTAAAGAATATCCATTCTACCATAATTATAAGAAATATAATATTTTATTTATCCCTTTTAATATTGAGAAGCCTTGCACTCAACAAAATTTAATCTAGCATTCAACTTTAACATCAATCCAATAACCTTTTGACAATAAAGTATAATGTAATAGGGGAAGGGTACCAGTAGTAGTTACAACTAACTTCACACACCCTAAACTCTTAAATTGTATGTCAAATTTCAATAATTTTTTTTGGGTTTCTTTGTACATGCGACTTAAGAGCTTATAGTTATTGTTTCAACTTTTAGGTTGTTACGACAAAAATGAGAGGATTTATTATGTACACAAAGGTTTAAAAGTGTTCATTTCAAGTACACATCTAATACATATTCTCTAGTGCCCTAATAACCATTTACTTTGACTACCAGAAAATTTGCACAATTGATCTAGTACATATGTAAAAATGTCCCAATAATTGTGTATTATTGATACCAATACATATGCACAAATGTCCCAATAATTATGTATTATTGGTACCAATAAAGTTGCAAAACTCCTCCAATTAACTAATTTTTTAGTGCTTTAGTGCGTATGCATAAATGTCCCAATAATTGTGTATTATTGGTACCAATAAAGTTACACAACTTATCCAATTAGATACATTTTTTTGTATCTACACCCTATAAGGGAAAAAGCTAACTCCTAGACACAAAGCACCTATGTATGTAACATGATATCATACCCCCATACTGCATGCCACATGGTGGACAAAAAGCACCTTGACGGAAGGCTATTTGCGTGCCATTAGGTGGCGTCGCCAGAAAAGGATGCACGGTCAGTGGGAAATGCGAAAAAGCTAGACAAAACGCACCTACCATCACCATTTTCCACATTTTCATTTTTCCACTTTGGTGGGTGGGAAGGGAGGAGGCACAAGTGAGGAAAATGGTCGAAGTTGAGTAAAAAAAAATTGTTTTTATCTATGCATAGGTTTGTTTTGTCTACATTTTTGCTCTATGCACATATCTAAAATTCACCATTTGCGACATTTCATTTTGTAGTTTGATCAGGAGCATAGGCAACACAATGGAGGCCGAACGAGAGAAATGCATTCCACACGCATGACGGCTAGCCAACAGGTATGTATATATGCCATTGTATATGCCATTTTTCCATTCTATCTAGGAACTCTAAAGAAACGAACGATTATTCGTTGCAGGGTTATGGTTTACGTGATTTTCTGCTGAGGTTTTTTTAATTTTTGTTTCCTCCCGTCTACTGGTTTTGAAATTTTGTGCTTGCTAAATGAAATAGCTAACAACCCATTCTAGAAATATGAGTGAAATAAGTGAAAAACATTTAGAGAAACTAGAATTCATGAGGAATATATTACGAGGTTGGAAAACGCAACATGGGTTTTGCAATGAAATGATATATTTTTAAATCCACATAAAACCCAGAACGTCGCCATTGTTCACATTCTTATTTTGAATGTTGTGAGGTTTTCATTGGGGAAAGGGGTATTTATTTGAAATGCAAGGCTGTTAATGTTTTTTTGTATCGAGGGTTTTTTACTTTTTGTTTCCTTTCCTCCGATATGTTGGTTTTTGAGTTTTTCATTGCCAAATGAAATAAATGACAACCCATTATGGAAATATGAGTGAAATTACTAAATAACATGTATAGAAATTAGAAACCATGTGGAATATATTACGAAGTTGGAAAACACAACATGGGTTCCGCAATGAAATGATATATTTTGAAAACCACATAAAGCTCAGAACGTCACCATTGTTTACATTCTCATTTGGAATGGACAAAAAGCCCAAAATGTGGCATTGGAAATCATAATTTGCAAATAGAAAAAATTCTAGACGAGATTCCATTTTTGCCACCATTTTCTACACTATCCTTTTGGAAAACACACTGTGTCGTACAACCCTTACTGTTCTAAATCGTTTAGAAGTAACAACCCAATTGGTTACTCACACCTGACCTCAATTTGGTATATTTTGTGAATTAGATAGTAAGAATGTACTGAAATTGAAAAAGAATAGGTATTATGAAACCTACAACACACAATGTTATAGATTGTTTGTAGTGTTGGAAAAAACACTGTCCCATTTCAGTTAGCTTGATATGAAGAGTTTTATTTCATTATGCTCCAAGAAGTTAATGAAGTCCACTTTCAAATTTTTGAACAACTCTTTCCTACAATCCAAATGTCATTTTTCTTTCTTTATTTGATTGGAATAAAAAAATTGTCACATTATTTGGAATGTTGGAAAATACACTATCTCCTTTCAGTTGGCAGGAAAACCAACCTGATGACACTGTTAACTCCTACCTACCATTTCCCAGACGTTTGGTGTCATCTACTGGTTTCGTCACTTTGATGCCCCATCTAGTGGGCATCACACTATGATGTCTCTTCATGTTATGTATGTTTCAATGTATGTTTTTCATACATTTTCGTATGTACATAGGTGCTTTTTTGTCTAGGAGTTAGCGGGCTCCTATGCTCCAAGAATGTAATGAATTCCACTTTCAAATTTTTGAACAACTATTTGGTACAATACAAATGTCATTTCACTTTCTTTATTTGATTGGAACAAATAAATTGCTCACATTATTTGCAGAGTTGGAAAACACACTATCTTCTCTTAGTTCTAGAGGGTTTTACAACTCTATATGGGTTGCTTGTTTCTTAACACCTTATATGGAGACAGTTTGTTTTCCAACACTGCAAATAATGTGACAATTTATTTGGCCGAATCAAATGAGGAAAGTGAAATGCCATTTTGATCTCATGTTACATACATAGGTGATTTTTGTCTACGAGTTAGCTTTCTCCTGATTGGAACAAATAAATTGCTCGCATTATTATCATAGTTAGAAAACACACTGTCTTTTCTCAATTGCAGAGGGTTTTACAACATTATATGGGTTGCTTCTTTCTTAACACCTTATATGGAGACAGTGTTTTTTCCAACACTCCAAATAATGTGAGCATTTATTTGGTCGAATTAGATGAGGAAAATGAAATGCCATTTCGATCTCATGTTACATACATCAGTGATTTTTGTTTATGAGTTACCTTTCTCCTCATTGGAACAAATATATTTCTCACATTATTTGCACAATTGGAAAATGCATTGTCTCCTCTCAGTTATAGAGGATTTTACAACACTATATGGGTTGCTTCTTTCTTAACACCTTATATGGAGACAGTGTGTTTTCCAACACTGCAAATAATGTGAGAATTATTTTATTTGGTCAAATCAGATGAGGAAAGGGAAATTCAATTTTGAATGTACCAATCAGAAGAGAAAAAATAAACAAAAAAAAAATGGTCACATTGTTTGCATTGGTGGAAAACAAATTGTCTCTTCTCAATTATTCCCTCATGAAAAGTGTTTGTTTTGTACACTCCAAAAATGTAGTGAATTACACCTTGATATTTTAGAAAAATTATTTGGTGATGTAAATATGGAATTTCCCTTTTCTCATCTGATTGGAACAAATAAAATGCTTGCATTATTTATAGTGTTGGAATACACACTATCTCCTCTCAGTTTAAATGTAAAGAGTTATCTCAGAGTGGGTTTCTTGCTTCTTAACATGTATGGTTTTGCAACATGGAATGTTAAAAAATAGTATGAATGTCTTAAAAACCACACCTTCCATTGTTGTGTTTAAATTTTGATTGATTGAAAAGAAAAAGTGCATAAAATAATTGCAATTTGGGAAACACAATGTTGGGTTTCAGTTATTTGAATCTCCTTGTTTAAATGTAAAGGGTTTTCTCATGATGGGTTGCTTTCTTCTTAACATGTACAGTTTTACAACATTGAATGTTACAAAAAAGTATGAATGTCTTCAAAATCAGACCTTCCATTGCTGTGTTCAAATAAAATGCCCGCATTATTTGCAGTGTTGGAAAACACACTATCTTGATTTTTAACACCTACGGTTTTGCAACATGGAATGTTACAAAATAGTATGAATTTCTTCAAAATCACACCTTCCATTGTTGTGTTTAGATAAAATTCCCGCATTATTTGTAGTGTTGGAAAACACACTATTTCCTATCACTTGTTCCCTCTAATATTGGTATATTATATGAATTGACCTTTAATACTAGTATAGTATGCAATTAGGGAAGAAGATAAATCCTAGAAAAAAAAAACCTATGTGTGTAGTATGATATCATACTCCCATACCCCATGCCACGTGATGGACAAAAAGTACCTTGATGGATGGCTAGTCGTGTGTCATTAGGTGGCATCATGAGAAAAGGACATGCGGTTGGTGAGAAAAAGCTAGAAAAAACACACCTACCATCGCCATTTTCCATATTTTCATTTTTCCAGGGAGGAGGCATGGGCGAGGATAATGGCCGAACCAAAGTAATTTTTTTTCATTTTTCTTTGTACATAAGTGCATTTTGTCTGCATTTGTGTTGCATGCGCAAAGCTAAAATTTGACATTTGCGACATTTCATTTTTCTATTTGGTGGGTGGGGAGGGAGGATGCACAGGAAGAAAATAAAGTTGTAGGCTACTTATGTATGTAGCATGATATCATACCCCCCATCCCCCATCCACCGCGGTGAACAAAATGGCCCTGATGGAAAAGGTGGCCGAACAGACAAATAGCACCGACATAAAAACTTGATGGTTGGACGTTGATTAACTCTGTTGTGTCGTTTCCTATCTCATTGCTGAGAAAACGTGTTAGTGTCGGTGAGTTTTTTAAAACCCAAAAAACATGTGGCATTCAAAACCATTATTTGAAAATATCAAAAAGCCTAGATGAGGTCCCATTTTCTACATCGACATTTTAGTGGAGAGCAATGGGAAGGAGTTGTAGGTGTTTGGAGCTAGTAGGTAGGTATATCTGCTTGAGTGGATTGCAAGTTTTGTACAACACAATTTTTTACATCCTAAGATTTTCCAGAACAATGTGTATGCATTGAAAAGCTTTGTGTTATTTAGACCGTAGGAGTGTGGTGATAGGCACCATTTTCTAGACAATCAGTTAGGTATTTGGCTTTAGTGTGTACAGGGTTTAACAATATTTTTTGTGTTGGAGGTTTCGTAAATCATGTTGTCACCTCACCTCCCACTGTGTTTTCCAACTTGCAATCATATTGTGCATGTATATTTGGATCATATTAAGAAATAGAAATGCAATTTTTATTCTGCATAAGTCTTGTTATAAGTTTCCTTTCATTACATTTGTACTGTATAAATTACATTCATACCATTTTATTAAATTCCAAGTTTCAAAATATTGGTTTTCTCCTCCAACTCCTACATGTGCACTCCAACCTTCAGCTTTCAATGTGCAGACATGAAACGCAAAGTGTTTCCCCCCTTCTTTCTCCAAACTAAAAACACACATGTCACTCTACCTCCAATTCCCATGCAAGAAAAATATCCCTGAAAATGACAACTCATACTCACATTGTTTGTACTGTCTAAATTGCATTCAACTATTTTGTAAAATTCCCAATTACAAAACATTGGTTTTTTTAAATCTGCAACCCACATAATATTTTAAAACCCTTTACAAGTAACAACCCAATTGGTTACTCACCCCTCACCTCAATTTGGTATGGTTTTTTATTGTCTTAAGAGACTTTTATGAATTAGATAGTAAGAATGTAATGGGATTGGAAAACATTAAGTTTTAAGAAAACTGCAACCCACATAGTGGTTTAAAATTCTTTAGACATAACAACCCAATTGGTAAGCTAGGAAAATTGAGCTGACGTGCCTATGTACATACAGTTGGTTATAAACCCCTCACCTCAACTCACTTGGTCATCTCCCCCACCCTCCAATGCCCCCTTGCTCTCCAATAATTTTCTTTCAACCTGTAGAATGAGAAAACCCAGAACACAGAGTGTTTTCCAAGAGTAGTACTTCTTACACTCTAAAACGCATGTCTTAATCAAATCAATGCCCTTCCCTCCCACAGTGAATAGATAGCTTCTTGCATAAGGAAAAAAAAATCAGCATAATTCAATGCGATGGGACACCTCCTCACTTTCCTTGCTATGATGTTTCCTTCTGTTTGTTGGTTTTGTCACTTCTATCATCTGTTTGACAGGTCCCACACTACGACTTCTCTTCATGTTATGTATGTTTCCATGTATTTTTTTATGCATTTTTCTATGTACATAGGTGCATTTTTTCAGGAGATTCATTGTGTCCATAAAGGGTTTTACAACATTGTGTGGGTTGAAGGTTTCATAAATCATGCACTCACCTCCCATTGTGTTTTCCAACCTGCAATCATTCAGAGTTTTAATGGTTGTTTGGAAATAGTGGGTGTTTATAAAACGTTGCCTTTCATTGTATTCCTACTGCCTAATTAACAAAATATTTTCAAGACATTCCTAACAGTGTTGGTGCTCTCAACCACATAACTTTGAATGTACAGAATGAAATAAATGACAAACCACATTGTGTTTTCCAACCTACAAATTATACTGTGCATTTATTTTTAAATGATATGATGAAATTGAATTTTATTTTTTTTCTATAAGTTGCTATAAATTGTGATGGTGAATGAAGTTAAGTACATGTTCTTACTACCTACAAACTTTATGGTTTTCATAAGAATCATGTTGTCTATATATACTTGCATGTTGGGAAATAATATGTGCTATGAAACTTGCAACCCAAATATTGTTCTCAGCTTTGAGAGTGTCTTTCTGATTATAGAATGCAAATTTTTTGTTTTTAATAAGTTGTTTACAAAAAAAAATCTACCTTTTTCACATAGGAGTCTCATGTCTCCATCCAACTAATTCTCTTTTTTGCACTGACATTCTATTATGCCTTATTTTAATGTTATGTTTCTATGTATGTTTTCGTGTACGGTTTTATTCATTTTTGTATGTACATAGGTGTATTTTGTTAGAAAATTAGCTACTATTTTTTGGTCAATTAAGGTGATCAACAAGGATTTTGCTAACTTTTTAACCTTTCTTCTTTCAATGATCTATATTTTTTTAGTTGTCTGTACAAGTAATGGTTCAGTTTACAATATCATTGAACAATGGTTACGATACCGATATGTCATTTAGATCTTCATTGAGAGACGGTTAATATAAACAAAATTTTGATAGTGGTACATGGTATCCTTCTAGTTCTATCTTCTATGTGCTTATTGATTATTGTAAGTTATGGCCTCTTTGATATTTTAAGAGAGATGAATAGTTTATATATTCAAATGAACGTTCAGTGCTTCACAGTTCCTGTAGAATGGCAGATATAATTGTTGATACATACTACTAGTGTTAGCATTAGGTTAAATTGGAAATTAAATTCCCATTGTATAGTTTAATATGTTTGTTTATTGCCTGTGCAAGCTGGTATTTTACACTCACCACAACATATAAATTGTATATTAGTGAAATTTGGCATAAAAATAATTCTTTGTAGCACCAAATGTCTTTAATTTTCCAATTTAATCTATCACTAACACTTGCCTTCCTTCCAAGTGGTTGATATATTTGAGGAAACAAATATGAAGAAATCAATGATAGGTGGATTGAGAAGGACACTTTAGGAGACACAAAGCTTCTCCGCTAAATACAGGTGATTCTAGTTCTCATAGCTTGAATTTCAAGTGTACGGGTCAGTTAAACTTCCAAAATTTATTTTGCATTAAGAAGTTATGATATTTTTATAGATGAGATGCTTACTATGGTGAATGCAAAGAATTTCTAGTTCAATTTTTTTATTCTACATAAACAAAAACAGTTATGCATTTCATATGAAAACCCTACATGCAAACAAAAATAATTATTTTTCCGTCAATGAAAACCCTTTTTATTCAACCAATAGTCATTCAATGCTTTTCAAAACCTATTTAATTTTTGTTCAATTCTTCACAAAAACCCATTTAAGCATCGTGCTTCACAGTTCCGACAGAATGGAAAAATGAGATATACAATGGCAGATATCTATACTTGTTGGCTAGCCGCCATGTGTGTTGAATGTATTTCTCTTGTTCAGCCTCCATTACATCACCAACACTCCTGAACAAACTACAAAATGAAATTTTGCAAATGGTGACTTTTACCTTTGCGCATGTAGCAAAAATGTAGACAAAATGCACCTATGTACATAAAAAAAATGAATTATTTTTAGTCTGGTTCGACCACCTACAACTCCATTTTCCTCACCTATGCCTCCTCCCTCCCCACCCACCAAAGTGGAAAAATCCAAATGTGGAAAATGGCAATGTTAGGTGCATTTTGTCTAGCTTTTCCTCATTTCCCACCGGTCATGCGTCCTTTTTTGGTGACGCCACCTAATGGCATGTGGCTAGCCATCGTTCAAGGTGATTTTTTTCCACCACATGGAATGGGGTATGGGGGTACGATATCATGCTACATACATAGGTTCTTTTTGTCTAAGAGTTAGCTTTCTCCGACTCCTGAACAAAAGCACCTATGTACACACAACAATGCATGAAAATATACATAACGACATACATGGTAACATACATAACATGAAGAGATGACATACCCATTGCACACCAAGGTGAAATTGCTAGTTTTATGTTTATTAAAGTGTAGCTTGTCCTCTCATTATTTTGGGTTGGTGTAATGGTGTACCATCAAGTCATGTGAAACAAAAAAATGGTGTATTTTCAAGTCAATAAATGCACACCTCTATACTACCTATGACAGTGTTCATATCATAGAAGCCTGTTGTCACAATTTATTTTCTAGGTCAAAAGAGTAGTAGAAGAAGAGAACAAGAGGCAAAGGACAACTTTCTTTGAATCCTAGACAAAAAGCACCTATGTACACACAAAAACACATGAAAACATACATAACAACATACATGGTAATATACATAACATGAAGAGATGAAATAGTGTGTGGCCCACCATATGGATGATAGAAGTGATGAAACTGGCAACAAAAGGAGATGTCATGGTTAATATGTAAGAAGTATTGTTATTGGAAAACACTCTATGTTTTGGGTTTTCTCATTCTACAGGTTGAAAGTGAAAGGTTGGAGAGTAGGTTGGGGAGAAGAAAAACCAATGGAATTGAGGTGAGGGGTTTTGTAACCGATTGGGTTGTCACTTGTAAAGGGTTTTAAAACATTGTGTGGGTTGCAGATTTTGAAAAACCAGTGTTTTACAACTTGTAATTTTACACAATAGTATGAATACTCGTCTCGAAAATATTTTTTTATTTAGACCATAGGAATGCAATGAAAGGCACCATTTTTAAACACCTAATTTTTTCCAACAATGATTAAAACTTTGTATGATTACAGGTTGGAAAACACAGTGGGATGTGAGTGCATGATTTATGAAACCTTCAACCCACACAATGTTGTAAAACCATGTATGGACACAACGAATCTCCTAAAAAAACACACCTATGTACATAAAAAAATGCATAAAAACATACATAACATGAGGATATGGCATAATGTAGGGCTCGCCAAGAAGGATGATAAAAGTGATGAAACCAGAAGATGGGAGGAAACATCATGGCAAGGAAAGTGAGGAGGTGTCCTCTCGTATCGAATTATGCTGATATTTTTTTTCCTTGTGCGAGAATCTATCCCTTCACTTGTGGGATGGAAGGGCGTTGATGTGATTAAGACATGCATTTTAGATTGTAACAAGTATTGTTCTTAAAAAACACTCTGTGTTCTGGGTTTTCTCATTTTGCGGGGAGTTGCAGGTCGAGGATATATAATACTATCCAAATTCACCCTAGGAGTGAGTAACCAATTGGGTTGTTACTTGTAAAGGGTTTGAAAATAGTATTTGGGTTGCAGGGATCATAACACCCAATGTTTTTGAACCTACAATTAGACATATATAGTATGAATGTAATGAAAACATTTTGGTTACTTACACTATGAGAACCCAATTGGTTGGTGACACCTTAGTTGATTTTGGATACTTTTATGTATCCCCCACCGATAATTATATTGACAGTATGAATGTATTCAACAATCCTTACTTTCAACAAACATTCCATTTCAATATCGTCATACATTTGGAACAGAAAATGCACATAATAGTTGCAGGATGTAAAACACATAGGGTTGTGACTCACTTCTGAATTCTTGTTCAATGAGAACTTTCTATTATGCAGACTATAACAAAACAATGTTTTTAATTTCACCTTCATATTTTATGACAACCCTTACTTTGATCAAACATTCCATTTCAGTATTTGTTCATATGCTTGGAACAAAAAATGCACATAATAGTTGCAGGATGGAAAAAACACAAGATTGTGACTCACTTCTCAATTCTTGTTCAATGACCACTTTTTGTTATGTTAAGCAGGTTGTGACAATAATCGTTTGGCTGTGTGTTTATAATGTGCATTCTATTTATGTTAATATGAAATATATCGGTAGGCAATGCCACCTGAAGTCTTATTGTTTATGGTAGCTTGCTTATAAATGAAAGAAAAAGGTCGACATTTAAATCATTTGAGGTCAACTATTTTTGTCATCATGGATACTTTCAAATGAATAGTCGTATTAAATGCTATTTGTAACAGTAAAAAATGGTATTTCTCTATCTTCATGTAATTGCAAGAAAAAAATATGCTCACATTATTTGCAGTGTTGGAAAATACGCTATCCCCTATCAGTTATTTTCTTGTCAAAATTTATTGTTTCCTACCCACCAAGAATGTAAGGAAGTCCACCTTAAATTATGTTTCTTATGATTGAAAAACTATATGCTTGCTGACAATAGATGGTGCAATAAATTTTGGAACTTTAACTATCTTGTAACACTTACATCTTTTTTACATATTATAGGCAGCCATGGATGCGCACTTGGAAGGGGAAAGTGGAAGAAATCAGGAGAAAGGGTAATATTGAAATCTGCTTTTTAATGTGTATTTTGATATTTTGAATGAATTGGTTGCATGTATTTGAATTTGATGTGACGTTTACATTCCTATCATTAGAGGGCAAGGATGGACAAGGAAGTGGTGGGCACGAGAAAGTTAGTGTCCATTTGGAATAGGAAAATGTGCCTTGACAGAGCAACAAGAAGAAAGGTTGTTTGGGGAGGAGATCATGCACTTTCCCTTTTAAAGTATGCATTTGTGGTTGGTTGTAATATGTGTCATTGTAGTCACTTTTTTCTCCGATTTTAGAGTTTCTTTGTCATTTCATTTAGAAATTTTTATTTCTGTTATGAATATGTTGATTTTGATAGTATATTAGAAAACACACTATCCCTGGTTCTTTCAGAGGAATTAAGTGGAAGAAAGAGTAATTTTGAAATATTCTTTTGGACGTGTATTTTCATAATTTGAATGAATTTGTTGCATGCATTTGAATTTTATGTGATTTTAGCATTCTTCATGTTGCAAGGCAAGGATGAACAAGGAATTAGTGGGTGTGAAGAAATGTTGCTAATAAGATCGAGGCCTGATTTTATTGATTCTTGACACTACCCTGCTCAATTTCTCAATATCCTTCAACTTCTATGAAAGAAGCAAAAAAATTGGGCTTCAATTATTATTGACATATCTTGGTCTATCTAATTTTTCCTTTTCTTTCTCATCTATTTTCAATTGTATTTCTCCTCCATAGGTTCATATAAATGTGTTACGAAAGTTGTCTTGGTATTTAGATAGGACTTTCATCTCTCCCCCTATTGATTCTCTTTCTCTGTGCTTAGATCTGATGTTTAATTTTCCTTATATTCATATGTTAATTGTTGAACGTAGTCATTTATTCATGGGTTTCTTAAAAGATGAAGGTGGTGAAATTGCAATGGTCGAAGCAGAGGCTTCCTTGAACCCTTGTGCAAGTGGAATCACCCCACAGTCAATGCCAAGGACTTAAAGAAGCCTATAAGATCTTATCTGACCATCTCCTCAATTGCACATAAAAGGCACTATAGTAGAGAATGAGAGAGGCTAACAATATTCATTTTCCATTCGGTCTTTGATCATGTAATTATTGAAAAATTATGGTGTGGAATTACATTAACTTTGATCATATAATTATTGAACAATTATGGTGTGGAGTTACATTATCTTTGATCATGTAATTATTGAACAATTATGGTGTGGAATTACATTATCTTTGATAATGTAATTATTGAAAAATTATGGTGTGGAATTATATTATCTTTGATCATGTAATTATTTATCAATTATCATGTGGAATTACAGTACTTTGGTATGTTTGAAGACTACAGTCTTCTGCCAATAGTGGTATTGTGCGATTGTTAAGTTGTATTGTTAATCTTTTCATCAAGGCTCCAATCCCTTTGGGGTTTAGTTTAAATTGAAAATTTATATTGGGGATGAGGTCCCTCATTTGTGACCTCACTAGTTCATAGCTCTGGGTCAAAAGCATTTACTCCTCTTAATTAAAAAAAATACTATGTTCTTGTAGATTTCATGAATTTTTTTGTTGACATGTAAAATTTCATGGAAAACAATGTAAAATGCTATCAAATAATGATAGGAAATGCCACCTCAAGTCTTATTATTTGTGTCAAGCTTACTTAAAAATTTAAGCACATGCAACTAGCACTTTTTGTTGTGCAAACTGTAACAAAACAATGTATTCAAGTTGAGCTTCATATTTTTTAACAACCCTTACTTTCAACAAACATTTCATTTCAATATTTGTTCATATGTTTCAAATAGAAAATGCACATAATAGTTGCATGATGGAAAACACAAAGGGTTGTGATTGACTTCTCAAGTCTTGTTCAGTAAGAACTTTCTTTTATGCACACTATAACAAAACAATGTTTTCAAGTTCACCTTCATATTTTATAACAACCCTTACTTTCAGCAGAACACTCCATTTCAACATGTGTTATATGTTTGGAACACAAAATGCACATAACAGTTGTATGATAGAAAACACACTGGGTTGCGAATCACTTCTCAATTCCTGTTCAATGATAAGTTTCTTTTATGAAGACTATAAGAAAAAAATGTTTTGGAGTTCATCTTCATATTTTTTAACAACCCTTTCTTTCAACGAACATTCCATTTCAATACCCTCATACGTTTTGTGAATAGAAAATGCAAAAAAAAGCTAGAGGAAATGGAAAACACATTGGGTTGTGACTCACTTCACAATTCTTATTAATTAATGTATTGAAGTTCATAACAACCCTTACTTTAAGCAAAACACTCTGTTTCAATATTTGTTCATACGTTTCGAACATAAAATGCACATAATAGTTAAATGATGGAAAACACAATAGGTTGTGACTGACTTCTCAAGTCTTGTTCAATTAGATCTCTCTTGTATGCACATTGTGACAAAAAAAAAAAATCAAGTTCACCTTCATATTTTATAACAACCCTTACTTTCAATAGAACACTCCATTTCAATATGTGTTATATGTTTGGAACACAAAATGCACATAACAGTTTTATGATGGAAAACACATTGGGTTGTGACTCACTTATCAATTCTTGTTCAATGATAAATTTATTTTATGCAGACTGTAAAATAATGTTTTGAAGTCCATCTTCATATATTTTAACAACCCTTACTTTTAGCGAACACTCCATTTCAAATATCCTCATATGTTTTGTGAATAGAAAATGTTAAAAAAAGTTGGAGGAAATAAAAAACACATTGGGTTGTGACTCACTTAACAATTCTTATTAAACAATGTATTGAAGTTCATAACAACCCTTACTTTCAGCAAATATTTCATTTCAATATCTGTTTATATGTTTGGAACACAAAATGCACATAATAGTTGCACAATGCAAAACACACTGGGTTGTGACTCACTTCTGAATTCTTGTTCAATGACTGCTTTATTTTATGCACACTGTAACAAAACAATGTTTTCAACTTCACCTTCATATTTTATGACAACCCTTACTTTCAACAAACATTTCATTTCAATTTCCTCATACGTTTCCAACAAAAGATGCATGTAATAGTTGTATGATGGAAAACACATATGGTTTCCACTCATTTCTGAATTCTTGTTCAATGACCACTTTCTGTTATGCACACTATAACAAAACATATGCAGTAGTTCAAAATAGTTAAATTTACCTTTAATGGTCCTGCAAATGTAGAAAATAGTTGCATTGGAGGTTGGTGGAGGAGGAAATTTGTGTAATGTAGTAGTGGATATGGAACAGACAGGAAAGCTCCCACTTGAAATAGGACATCTACATACAAGAGTAATGATTATCCCTTTAAATAAAATCCAAGCCCATACAATTCACCTCCTTGCCATTCACTTCAGCCAATAGGATGACCACTTGGCTGAAAAGAATTCCCTTTGCAACATCTAAATTGCAGCAAACTCATGCACTAGGAAATACAAATTGGATAGTTGGTTCAACTTCATCTTCATATGCAACAAGAGATAGTAGCAACCTTGCATTTCCATTACTCAACAATTTGGCTAGCGATTTTTGAGTTGTGGAGGATATGGTATGGGCTTGGATTTTGTTTAAAGGGATAATCGTTACTCTTGTATTTAGATGTCCTATTTGAAGTGGGAGCTTTCCTATCTATTTTGTATCCACTACCACATTACACAAATTTCCTCCTCCACAAACCTCCAATGCAGTTATTGTTGTGGAATCTTAAAATTTTATTAGTTGTGCAACAACACCTTTGACTTTTGACCTATCAATTGTGCAAAAACACCTTTGACAATTGACATTTATCAGTTGTGCAACAAGACCTTTCACTTTTCACCTATCAATTGTGCAACAACACCTTCCATTGTTGTCTTTTTTTTATCACATTCCTGTCTTTTACATTGTAGCTCTCTCCAAACAACATTCAACTCCTCTTCTTTTCACCATGATAGCTTCTTCTTGTGTTTTAATTCCTTTTCTACCTGGTTACTTATAGTTTTCGTTTGTTCTGCTCCACTTTGAGCATTTCCAACAATTGTTTTTGCAGTGTGTTTATGATTAGATTATGCAAATTTTTCTTTCCGCGAGCTCATTAGGGAGCTTCTCTGCCTTTTCAGATAAGACTTTCATGCCTCCACCCAACTAATTCTCTTTTTCGACACTTAGATCTGGTATTTCCTTTTCCTTATCATCCATTTCCAATTATATTTGTTCCATGGAATTGCTAACTGATAGAATGCTTGCCTTCATTTGTTGAACTCCACTTAGATCATCATGTCTCTCTTTCTTAGATTGCACAAATTCATATGCAATAGAAAAACTTTCGAGCTAATCCACTTCTGCATTTCCATTTTCCCCTTGCACATACTCCAACATCTGTAAATTGAATTTGAAAGAACAATGCAGCCTCTTCGTATTCAATGAACTACCATTGTCTTCCTAATTTTCATGGGGAAATTGCCCGATGTGAATTCTCAAGTTCAACACTTTTAGTTGTACTGTAAAAAAATGGAAAAAAGGTCAATAAAAAATAGCATTGTAGGCATCTAGAAAAAAAATGTTATTTACTTCCAACTATTGATTTAGCCACTTGTTGAGAAAATAAGTAAATATCATAATACATTTATGAAAACAAAAGGTATTAGTTACATGAATCTTGTTTTGTAAAACTACAGATTGGAAAAAATAGGGTGCTATGAAAACTGCAACCCACTCACAGTTGTAAAACTAAATGTAAGTGCAAAAAAAGAGAATCAGTTGAGTCAAGACATGAAAGTCTTATCTAAAACATATCAATTATATAGTCACAAATACACTTGTTGCAAATAACTTGTTAAAATAAGCATATGAATTATTTAATCATAAAAACACTTGTTGCAAATAACTTGTGAAAAGAAGAAAATGGATTATGCAATCATGAATACACTCTCAAAATTGGGAAAAAATAAGTTGCAAAGGTACATGCAAGTATTCAATACATTCAAAAATCCATCCCTTTCCTGAAATAAATCCGACAAAATCCGAAAAATATTTGTTATGAGAATTGTATGACATGATAGTAATAAAAAAAATACAAGGACTTATTGGAAATTGTGTAATGAAAAAAAGGCTTCTTCTCTAGAAACACTTGGAAAGAAGCAAACCAAAGTAAACGATATAGATAATGTATTGACTAAAGAGGTTGTTCCTTCTCGTGACAAGTGGAGGAAGGAGCATGTGCAGTATGTGCAAGGGGAAAATGGCAATGCAAAAGTGGATTAGCTTGAAAGGTTTTCTATTGCATATGAATTTGTGAAATCAAAGAAAGAGAGACATGATGATCTAAGTGGAGTTCAACAAATGAAGGAAAGCATTCTATCAATTAGAAATTCCATGGAATAAATACAATTGGAAATGGATGATAAGGAAAAGGAAATATCAAATATAAGTGCAAAAAAAGAGAATCAATTGGGTGGAGGAATGAAATTCTTATCTGAAAAGGCAAAGAAGTTCCATAACGAGCTTGCAGAAAGAAACATTTGCATACTCTAGTCATAAACATACCGCAAAAATAATAGTTGGAAATTCTCAAAGTGGAGCAAAACAACTGAACACTATAATTAACCAGTTAGAAAAAGAATTAGAGCACAAGAAGAATTTGTCATGATGAAAAGAAGAGGAGCTTAATACTATTCAGAGAGAGCTACAATCTAAAATACAAGAATTTGATAAAACAAAGACAACAATGGAAGGTGTTGTTGCACAAATGATAGGTGAAAAGTGAAAGGTCTTGTTGCACAACTGATAAACGTCAAATGTCAAAGGTGTTGTTGCACAATTGATAGGTCAAAATTCAAAGGTGTGGTTGCACAACTGATAAAATTTTAGGATGCCACAACAATAGCTAAATTGGAGGTTGGTGGAGGAGGTAATTTTTGTAATGCAGTACTAGATACGGAACAGACAGGAAATCTCCCACTTCAAATAGGAAATCTACATATAGGAGTAACGATTATCCCTTTAAACAACATCCAAGCCCATACCATTTCCTCCACAACTCAACAATCATGAGCCAAATTGCTAAGCAATGGAAATGCAAGGTTTCCACTATCTCTTGTTGCATATGAAGATGAAATTGAACTAGCTATGCAATTTTTATTTCCTAGTGTTTGAATTTGCAGCATTTCAGATGCTTCAAAGGGGACGCTTTTCAGCCAAGTGGTCTTCCTATTTGCCAAAGTGAATGGCGAGGAGGTGAATTGTATGGGATTGGATTTTGTTTAAAGGGATAATCAAATTTCTACCCATCAAAAGGAAATGCAAGATTCTTAGAAGCATCTATTGACATCACACATTGTGTTTTCCAACCTGCAATTATTCAGTGCATTTTGATTTACCATCATAACACGATTTTGAAACCCAAAGTTTAGTCCACTGAAAGGTTGTAATAAAAAATTTAGGTGAGTTTCATGAAATTACTAAGGTCTAAAAAACATAAGAGTTTCATGAGAACCATACTATCTACATATAATTGCAAGTTCGAAAACACTACGTGATATACAAAATACAACCCACTATGTTTTCCAACCTCCAATATGAAGGTGGACTGAAATACATTGTTATAATGCACAGAACAGAAAATACTCATTGCAGAAATCCATTTTACTATCATACGGATTATTTTTGTTGGCGCATTTATCAAACATCGAATGATACATTTGAAGACCATAGTAATATAGAATCTATATATGCTTGGAGGTGTGTATGATCTTTCGTAGTGGGATGGGGTACTCAAGATCTAAATCTTAATCAAGTGATAAAAACCATAAACCTAGCATTCAAACTTATACCCAACTCATGTCACTGTCCATGTCATCCTTTTCGTCCATTGACAAGGGAACCCAAAATGTCTTCCATGTTGAACCAACAACTATCCATCCTATTTCACCAAAGGAACACCAAAATTCACCCTGTAAGGAATACAATACTCAATGCAAAATTCTATTTCACAAATGGTAGTCATAGTCTTCTAGTTCCACCCACTTTCCCCTCATCTATCCCATGTTTATCCAAATCTTCCATTTCATGTTTTTCCACCTTCATAGCACCTATATAAAGTCAACCATGTCACACACTTTCCCTCATTGATCGAAATCATGACATCATAGATCCCCCTTTTACCTGAAGATCAAAATTATACTCCCTCTCATGATCCTAGCTCATCTCATCATTCCATTCCATGTCATGATGCCATACCATCTCATGATCAAAGTATGTCAACTCCATACCATAATTGTCATGTATAAATTCATTAGAAAAATATTTCCATCCATTCAATAAGTCAAGACCCCCAAGGTATAAGAATTTCCCTCACATCTCATGATAATCCTAAACTTTCACAAGATCCCATTCATGAACCAAAAACATATAAGCTTGGTTCATCCAGCTTTATAAAATTTGGTATTCTCGTACAATACCACACGCCTTCATGAATTCCATTTACCCGCACACACTAATATTAAAACACATGTAATTTTTTACGGCCCTGGCTACATACCTCCTTCTTAATATGTCGGTAGCTCTCTCAAACACAAGAGGCCTCCCTTTACATCAATACGTCCATCTCCTCCATCATATTCACCATTTATTATTGGACCATATCCATGAACCCTTCCACCCATCATGGGCCCATATGTTCCTAATGCATATCCCTAGGTGCCCTTTCAAGAAAAAAAAAGGCACATACCCTTGAATTCATTCCAACACCTTCCACTTCAAAATTCTCTCATTTCATAAAATCCCTCTATGGCCTATCCAAGCAATTGGGATACCAAACAAGAAATGCATAAATTGAAGAATCCACTAAAACCTAAATATCATCATGTCTCACTAAAAAGACATGCCAGAAAAAAAGAAAAACTCCAAAATCAAAATCAAAACACTTCCAAAAAAATGGAAGGTGCCTATTAAGAAAAAATGAAAAGGTTATAAAGAAAAATTAAAAATGGAAACAATGTAGGTTCTAAAGCAAGCAAAAAATTCATGCATTCAAACTAAAAAAATCAAAATTGGTATCCCTACTTGCTAATCCAAAAGACTCCATTATTCCACCATCATCCATTCCTCCATTATTCATCCTCCGAATCCGTTTTCTATCCTTATATGCCCAACTTCATTATCCCAACCCACTCTCAATCCTTCAACTTTCACCACCCTTCAAGGTGTGTGCCAATGTTATTCTTGCCAACATTCCCTCATAACAAATCCATTCCATACTTCCATTTAAGCTTCATCCCCCATTCCATAGCTTTAATCCAATCCTTAACCCCCTTCTACCTACCCCTATCCATTCCATTATCTTTACCAATTTTCCTAGCAACGTCTTTAACTAGGAACATGTTAGCCATGGTCTATAAGAAACATTTAGTCAGTGGGGTACTATCTTCCACAAAGAGAGAATTGAGTCCATTCATAAGCATACACCTTCATCAACTTCCATTTCCATGGCCATTCATATACATTCATATCCAGTAGATTTCACATCCATACATGTACCCTTGCTTGTACACTTTGTGGAAAGAATTTTCCATTCGTACGATACATTATTGATTATCCTATTTCTACTTAGCCATCATATTCCTTCATTTATATTCTATGCTATCCACCTTATCCATCCACCTTCCTTTGATCTTGTGTAAAGTGTTGGGGAAAAATAGCAACAAATTGAATCTAATGCATGCTTTATACCATGTGTGTCTTCCATTTTCCATATCACTTTTCCTCCATGTCATGTTTCCTTTCATGTCCATTTATCTTACATATCCATGTCATGTCATTATAACTTGTCATACCTCTTACCATGGGGGCATGTTATTACTTTGACATGTCATCTTTGGAGTCCTCCATAGGTCCTCTACATATCCTTTGTATAAGAGAAAAATTTGTGCTCCCTTGTCATTGGTTCCCTCCACCCATAGCATTCCATATCTTGATCCATATATCTTCATCGTCCATATAGGGTGTATCCTTATATGTCCTATCATTAACCCATATCATTGATCCATCTTCATCCATATGTCCTCTGGTTTTCAGCTTGACTAAGGAATAAGATCTTGTTTATCATTACCATTTAAATTTTTATTTATCATTGTGCTATAATTGTTATCAATAACACATTTAAAGAAACCATAAACTCTTTAGAATGGGTATGTGCAGTATCATGATGGGCCAAAAAGTGGCGATATTTAAGTGATATGATGGCCCATGTGACTGACAACTTTTTTTTACCCAAAATTGATGAAATGAAAATGGTTTTTAAAGGAGGTTTTCAGCTTTCCACCAATATAAATTATGATTTACTTTGAATTTAATAAATAATTATTATTCATTTTCTATTTGAATTACGAGTAAAGTCCTGATTGATAGGATGATTCAGCTTTCAAACGATATCACATTTTTTGAATCCAAAACATGCTTCACATACTATAGGATTTTTTTTTTTTTTAAATGAATTTCATGAATTTTTCACCACATTAAAGTGGTCAGACGTACAAGTTTTTATATTTTTAAAAAGTTGTAATAAAAAAATCATAATTAATTATTTTCTTGGGAAAAAATTACAAAAAAATATGCATCACATCGGGACATGAGTCCCCTACTTATATCTAAAATATTATAAAAAAATATTAACATTTTATTGTGGTTAGGGTGGTCAAATAGACACCTACTTCTTATTTTTTCCCTGAAATTTAAGTACTAATGCATTGAAATTTCAAATTTTCAACAAATAGATTTTTAAAAATAAAAAATAAACCTAGTATTTTAGAAACTACATTCAATTTTCTATAGATTTTACTCTTACATATTTTTTAAATAATATAGATAACTTATTCAATTTTTTACGTCAAGTTGCCTAACTCTGGTTTTCTGAATTTTATTGCCACTTAAGGGCCTGTTTTTTCCATGATGATCCTGCACATACCCACATACTAAAACATTGGGCTTTACTTAGTCACAAGCCACTATTTTTTCCATCCTATAACTGTTTAGTGCATTGATCCTTATCATATGCATTAGCATTTGCATTTTTTCATTATCATGATCTTGCATATTTATCATTTTCATATTGCATGCATGACAACTTGTGATTTATCTTAACTCTTTCCTCTTGTTTCCATCAATATCATTATCTTTTTTATATCTTTTATTTTCTTGTCACATTTTGAGGAAGCTTGAGGATCTTTGCCCATCGTTGTGTATGAAGGAGATTGAGGAAAGGGGCATGAGTCTTTCTTATGTGTTTGTATCGAGTCAGTCAGCCCTATCATGATTACAAAAATCGTAACCAATAACAATGGGGAAATCGTTCCACTCTATGATGAAAAAAATGATCTCTTCCTAGCCTTTCCATTCCATTCATTTCCATAGCCAACCTTCCATATCCTTTCCCCCCATATCAAATACATTTCATAAGCCATTTATATGCTTTCCTTACATCACATCAATGCATTGCATTCCTTTCTTCTTTGGATCCACCTAAGTCATTCATATTTCTAAATCTTGCATATCATTTTCTATCTACAACTCAAAAATGATGAATTGATAGCATTTCCATTCCATTCATTTTCATATCTATCCTTTCATATCCTTTCCTCCCGTATTGAATAATTTTCATAAGCCATTTATATGATTTTCTTGCATCTAATCAACATGTGTCACAATCCTTTCTTCATTGCACCCACCCAAGTAATTCATATTTGTAAATATCACATATCATTATCTATCTAAAACTAAAACATACCTTCATCTATCATAACAATATTCACACCATATCATATGGAGAACAATATGAAGGAAATATCAAGGTTATGCAATCAAAGACTGAGGGAAACAACCATATCAACAGTCCATGTTCAATGTGAGTTTGTTTCATTTCATGCATGAATTATCTTCTAGCTCTTAGAGACAATTAAAGTTTATAGTTGGTTTTTACAAATCTCAAGTGTTCACATGTTCATATAGAAGTCCAAAATATGTATCTTCTTGCTTGAAAAGTGTTACTAAAGTGTTCTTAGTTATTGTGACTCATAAACGTATGAGTTAAAATGTTGTGTTCTAATTTTATACTTGAAACAAACCGCTTGCCTTATGTATACTTCAACATTTTTTAGACATGTCTACGTTGATGTTGTTTTTCATTGATCTCAAAAGGTGTCTAATGCCAACTACATGTAGACTAAGTTGCTTCATTATTTTCTCATGCATTGCTTTCAAAGAGATCATTCATTTTGTGATCTATAGCCAAAGTGGTTGTTGATATTCATGTCAAAGTCCTTGTTCACTCATTACTTGTTCACATGGTGTTGATGCAAAAGGTATTCATAGTTGTTGCAAAATTTTGATAGAGTTGTTTCATGAAAAAGTCATAGGTATTGAACAAGTACTCATTGCACATTCATCATTCACATTTGATTCCTGGTGGCTAATACATTTTGATGTTGTGACTCTAAGGTATTTGGTGGATAGGTTTTTTGCATAAAGACATGATTGGTGTTTGTTGATGAGATCTTCATGCTTCTACAAGGATCTAAACCAATGTCGAAAGCATAATATTTTGCATCAAATTTATATGGTTGCAATGAAAGGTTACAGATCAATTACATGTTTTGAAGCCCATTAATTTTGTTTGAAGTTGTTTTGTGTTCTTTCATTGCTTGCAAGTTTTTTCTTAAACTGTATATGAGGTTCATTATGCAAAGTTTATAACAGGTTTACTCCCATTTGCAAAGGTTCACTATGCTTGAGTTTAATTAAACTACCTCTTAAGGGGTATTTGATTGAGTTCATGTGATTGGATTTTTCGGGCTTTCATTGATAGGTTTACTATGTTCAATGATTTACTATTGTTCTTTGATATTTTTTTGCAACCATGTGTAGCTTGTTCAAAAGCACCTATTATAGGATTTTATCCATAGTAGAAAAGCACTATATTATTTGATTAAATTATTTGGTAGACATGTATGAAAAATGTGGTAGCATAGACAAGGCAATGAACTATTTCATAAAATGCCTCAAATAAATCTGGTCTCATGCTGATGGAATGCCATGAAAATCCATATAGCAGCAAGGCAGCAATATAGATTGTCATGGCATTCCATCACCACATGTCCACATTTCTTTTAGGCATTTTATCAAACACTTCACTTCCTTGTCTATGTTGTTTCTTACCATTATGCTTTGGTACATTTTGTACAAGCATGTGTAGCTTGTTCAAAAGAACCTATTTTAGGCTTTTATCCATAGCAGCAAGGTAGTGAACAGTTTGGTAGAATGCTTTGGTAGACATGTATGAAAAATATGGTAGCATAGTGTACTATTTCATATAATGCCTCAAAGAAATGTGGTCTCGTGGTGAAGGATTTCCTTAACAATCCATATTGCTAGCAGTCCTTCACCATGATACCACATTTCTTTGAGGCATTATATGAAGCAGTTCATTATGCTACCACATTTTTCATACATGTCTACCAAAGCATTCTACCAAACTGTTCATTGCCTTGCTGCTATGGCTAAAAACATAAAAAATATTATTTTGAACAAGCTATGTATGCTTCCAAAAAATATATCAAAGCATAATAGTCAATATGGATTCTCATGGCTTCGAACACCATGGCTAAATAGTAAATATGGATTCTTGAAAAAATATATCAAAGCATAATTTTAAATATGGATTGGCATTGCATTCCAGCACCATCATCTTGATATTACATGACAAGCCATAGAGAAATAATAGAAACAATTCACTGCCTAGACTATGGCTTGTCATGGCATTCCAATCACCATGGTGTTGCAATGCCATGAGAATCAATATTTACTATTATGCTTTGATAGTAAACACCTGATGTTTTCCAACAAGCATATACATGCACAATATGATTGGAAGCTAGAAAACACAGTGTGAGCTAAGTATATATCTGCCAAAACACATTGTCAACCCATAGATAAGAAATCATACACATAACTAGTTCATTACCTTGTCTATGGATTGTCATGGCATTCCAATCACCATGGTGTTGCAAAGACATGACAATCCATATTTACTATTATCATTTGATAGTAAACACCTAATTTTTTCCAACAAGCATACGCATGCACAATACGATTGCAAGTTGGAAAAAATAATTTGATCTGAGTATATGTCTACCAAAACACAATGGCAACCCATAGATAAGCAATCATACACAAAAACAGTTCATTTCCTTGTCTAAGCAAATCGACCTTCATATAGTATTGTCTAGCTTATGTTGAACAATATGCAATCAACCAATCAAGTTGACTAAGATTTGTTCATGGCATCTATGATTGTCCTAATGCAATGTAGATCCATCGTAAGTTCAAAATGTTACAATGTACAAAGTAGCAGATTTGACCTCCTAGGACCTGAAATAATATCCTTATGATACTAGTCACAAAAAGAATCCATTAACTTTTTGTTATGCCTTAGGTTGGAATTGTCATACACTGAGCCTCCATGAATCTTGTTGAGAATTGCATGTTGCCTTAGACTGAATCTGCTTGGATAATTCTTTGTTGTATTCAGGGATGTTTGAACAAATCCAATTATCAATGCTTCAAAGACATACATCATAATATCAACCATGTGGTTGATCAATTGGATATCAAAGTTGATACCAAAACCTATGAAGTTGAACGCTTCGATTGGGTACTATTCAATTGGGATGATTTCAGTTTACAGTTTTCTCTTGATTCGGTCCCATTTGGTACGTGACAGATTTATTGTTGTTTCTATTTTCATTTTTCCCTTCTTTGGAGGGCTAATATGTATCTTAATTAGATGGCTTCTATATAGTTGTACAAGTTATGGCTATTTTTTTCTCATAGCCATGGTTCTCTGTATTTTTCTCAACAACTTTGATTCGATAAAAAAAAAAAAAAAAAACTATGCTATTAAATTGTTCAAATAAACAACTTTCTCCAATGAAAATTATGTAACTTTAGAATCAAACACACAGAATTAAAAAACGCAGTAATATGTATTATGACAATTCTACAACATAAATCCATTAAGTCAGTACTTACTGCAACAACCCAAACCTAATATCAAGTTGACCTTCCATCAGAGAATTTCTTAAGAAGTTATGTCCTCAATCATAACCACAAATATACTTTATATCATTGTTGTACCATACATATCACAAGAAACTCATTTTGATGCAAAAAGATAGAACAAGGTTATCATATGTCACAAAGACATATGGAACTTATATTTCAGGGATTTCTCCTGTCGGGATGTGGAAAGCTACTTTTACTAGCATGTAAAATAGGGTCATAATTGGGAACCAGTAGCATGTAGCAGTATTAAATAGTCAATATTTATTCTAGTGTATACCCTCGTGCATGGACATATTGGATATGTGTATTAAGTTCAAGATTAGAAATACCTGTAGATTATCCTATTTTGAGCTTAGCATGCCTTTAAATTCATACTCCATATCGATATAGCAAAGCAAGTATATTATAAGCTCTGATAACTAACTTGCATATTTGTATTGTAGATTTACATATTTCTTCTGGCAGTCGAAACAGGAAATATGCAACAAATGGTGCACTGTTTGGAAAAGAGAGGGAAGAAAATTATTTAAATTAGTTTATAAATGCACCTGAGACTAGTTCATGCGATCATTTTGCATGCATGGCATAGAAAGGAAATAACAATATCAAGAAAAACCAATGTAAACTAACCCCATAAAGCGGCAAATTTATTTCAAAAGACTAATCATTTCATTCTATGCAAGAAATGAATCAAAGTAATGAACACAATCTTTGAATCTTACCTAGGAGGATATGGGTTGCTCCCCAATCCTCAGCCCATAAAGTTCCAGAGTTATCACAAAAAAGTAATACTAATACTAATCTTGTCATTCTAATGCAAGCAATAAAACAAACAATGAAAATGGTCTTTTAATCTTATCTAATCACTATGGGTTACCTTCCAGTCTACAGCCCCCAAAAAAGAATAAAATGCAATAGAACAAAAACATTGAAGTGCACAATAGGAATACACTTCTAACAATAATTATGGTATGATGCATGGAAGCTTACATGACACAATGTGCAATGGATTCTCATTGTTAGCTTTAATGAATCCATAGACCATAAATATCTATAAAACTGTAAAGTAAATGGTAAAATACATATAAGATAATGGATAGTGTAATTGCAAGTTGGAAAACATGGTGTGACCTATGAGTATATGTCTGCCAAAACACAATGGCATGCCATACATAAGCAATCATACATACAAATAGTTCATTGCCTTGTCTATGGCTTGCCATGTCATTCCAATCACCATCGTGTTGGAATGCCATGACAATCTAGATCTATTTGATAGTAAAAACACAATGTTTTCCAACAACCATATACATGCAGACTGATTGGATCTTGGAAAACATAGTGTGAGGTGAGCATATGTCTACCAAAACACAATGGCATGCCATAGATAAGCAATCATACTTAGAAATAGTTCATTGCCTTGTCTATGGCTTGTCATGTCATCTCAATCGCCATGGTGTTGGAATTCCATGACAATCCATTCATAGTAAACACACGATGTTTTCCAACAAACATATACATGCATAATGTGATTGCAAGTTGGAAAACACAGTGTGGGATGAGTACATGTCTACCAAAACACAATGGCATGCCATAGATAAGTAATCATACATAGAAATAGTTCATTTCCTTGTCTATGGCTTGTCATGTCATTCCAATCACTGTGGTGTTGCAATGCCATGACAATCTAGATCTACTATTATCCTTTGATAGTAAACACACAATGTTAAATCCAACAACCATATACATGCATTCTATAATTGCAAACACACTTGTCAGGTGAGTATATGTCTGCCAAAACACAATGGCAAGCCATAGATAAGAAATCATACTTACAAATAGTTCATTGCCTTGTCTATGGCTTGTCACGACATTCCAATCACCATGAAACCACATTTCTTTGAGGAAATTTTCAAGTTGTTCACTACCTTTTCTCTATTATTGCTTACCAATATGCTTTAATAGACAAGGCAGTGAATTGTTTGAAAAAATTCCTCAAAAAAATGTGGTCTCTTGGAATTCCGTGAGAAACAAATGCAATTTGCAGCTGCAATTATCACTCTAGTATGAATGAATTAATATCTTTGACAATAGTATTTGGTTGCAAAGGTGGAGTTCCCTATAGTTGTGGGTATAGTTTCACAATATATTGTTGATACCTCTATTGAAGATGGCAATACATATATTTGCAAAAAAAACTGCATTGCTTGTTAACTATGGTGTTTCCCACTTTCTAACAAAATTTGGTTAGGGGGTCTCCATCTGCAAATATCACTCTAATTATCATTATATATCTGCAATTATCACTCTAACTATCTACAAGCCTTTAGGGAGGAACTAAAATAAGAGAAAAAGAACAATCCTGACAAGGGCAAAAGAAAAGAGATTGAAATTGTATTGATGGAAGGGCAGAGTAGCAGGGATCCTTGACTTTTAGTGGATGAGATGGATGCAGCAAAGACACTGGTGACACTTGGAGACTCAAACGATACAATATAGTCCCTCTAGGAATTAACCTTGGAACATTTTTTGGTCTCTTTTTGGTTATAAATGGTAACAGGTCTAGTACATATGTTACATAGATGTAGAACCTTATGCAGTTGCACATATGTAACTACATGCTACATGTATATATGTAAATCTTTTGTAGATGGTACTTGGAACAGTGTCAATATGAGATGACAAATCTATTGTATCAGGGGCAGTGTGGGGATATGTATATTTTGTAATTGGGGCAATAGGATGTTATAGCATATGCAGGGCTTCCTAGAGGCTTGATACTGATGCAATTACTTAGATGCACTATGTAATGATCTCTTTATACTTAATACAAAAAAACTATTTGTAATTATTTTGTAAAATAGTGCGGGATGAGAATGTTTTCCAAAACATAGTGGAAAGCCATAGATAACCAATCCCACATAGAAATAGTTTATTTCCTTGTATATGGCTTTGCATCCAGCATTCCATTGACCATTAGACCACATTTCTTTCAGCCATTTTTCCAAACAGTTCACTGCCTTGTCTATGTTGTTGCTTACTATTATGCTTTCATACACAAGGAAGTGAACTATTTCAAAAGATACCTCAAACAAATGTGCTCTCATGGAATGCCATAACCAAAAAATACAATTGGCAGCTGCAATTATCACTCTAGAATGAAAAAATTAATATATTTTAGAATAGTACTTGGTTGTGTAGGTGGAGTTCCCTATAGTTGTGGATATAGCTTTTACCTATGCAATGTGAACTAAATGCATAACTGCTTTTAGGTTGACTATGTAAAAAACCTATATTGTAATTTAAATTTTGTCATCTATCTATGAGCATCTACTTATTAGTTATGCAATGTGAAGTAATGCTTTCGGTTTGAAAGATGTGCAATGGAATGAAATGGAAAACATAGGGTGTTTATAAATCCGCAAGCCACATCACAACATACCCAAACCATCGTGGTTTTCAAGCTTGTATATGTACATGTGCATTACAAATAGCAAGAACACCAATTTCTTGACATTATCACTGATAATGAGTAAACTTGTTCAAAATGGTGAAACACGGTGTTAATGCTTCTTGGGAAACAATGGGTGTTTATAAAATAGTGTCTTTCATTACATTCCTAGGGTCTAAATAACAAAAGCTTGTAAAGACATTCATTTTCATTTCTAAAATTCTAAGATGCAAAACACTAGGTTTTACAAAACCCTAAACCCACTTAAAGTTTGAAAACACTTTAGAATTAAAAACCCTCATAACATGTTAAACCCTTTTACAAATAACAACCCAAATGATTAGAAACCACTCAACTCACTTTTTGCAGTCTCACCTTGCTCTACAACCTTTCACTTGCAATTCCACTCTCTAACCTTTCACTTGCAATTCCACTCTCCAACCTTTCACTTTCAACCTCCAAAATGAAAGAGTAGAATACACAGTGTGAAAGGTTGTTGGAAACAATGGGTGTTTCTAAATCCGCATTTCATTACATTCATACGGTTTTAACAACAAAATATTTTGAAGACATTCATATGTTTTTTAAGAGTCCTACGGTTTTAACAACAACACAGCTATAAATCTCCATTTCATTACATTCCTACGGTTTTAACAACAACACATGAAACAATACAAAAACGCATGAAACAATACATAAAAACTTTCAACATTGGATACAGTTGGTTAGAAACACCTCACCTCAAGTCGGTTAGTACTCTCCCCTGCTTCTGGTGCACCCTTGATCTCCAACGTTTCGATTTCAACCTGCAGAATGAGAAAACTCAAAGCACAACGTATTTCCCAAGTGTCTTCCAAGAACAGTACCCGTTACAATTTAAACCGCATGGTTAATCACATCGCACCGCCCTTCTCGTGCTTAATGGTTAGCTTCTCCCACAAGGCAAAAAAATTTCGTGTCATTTCCTTCCGTTGTTGGTTCTGTCACTTCTATCATCCGTCTGCAGGCCCAGTAATACGTCGTCTCTTCATTTTATGTATGTTACCATGTATGTCATTATGTATGTTTTCATGCATTTTTGTATGTACATAGGTCCCTTTTGTCTAGTAGTTAGCCGGCTCCCCCTATAAGTGGATCATTTTCCCTATACCATATATTTAAAGCCCGTATTGTGCATCGAGAACTGTTTTCTTGACAGCAAATAATTTCTGATAAGTAACTATCGATTAAGAGTCATAGTCCGCTTTTATTAACTAGGGTCAGGCCCACTTACAATAACGTACCTGCTTGCTTAATACAGCGAATCTAGTACAAACTATTCAGGTCCGCGGTTTATTTCGTGTAGGCGGCCCCGCCTGTTTGTGGGTAGGTGCACATTCCACCCTCATCTCATCATTTATTAAGAGAAAGGACCCACCCTACTATTACCATTTTGTCCTTTCCCTGAGAATGATTATTTTACTCTGCACTACGCAAACAATTTGCAGTGCATAGAAATTCATACACGGGAATGAGACTAAATTGTTCTTAGCGACTCTAATCAGTCATTGTTCGCCTCGCTTTCATTTGTGTGATAACAGACGGGCCACCACAATTCTTGACGCCTTCTCTACTCCTTTTAACACCCACCACTCTACAAACCAGACATATCTATTCAGATCGTCATAAATTCTATGTCCAAATCCAAAACTGAATCCTTGCCTCAAGTTTTCCGTTGTACACAACTCTTCGGATTCCTTTTGGAAGATACGTAATTTTTTAAGTCTAGTCCTTTTCTTTTGGTTTTTGTAAGCTGGACTTATTCTGGCTTTATAAACTTACCTATCTTCATCCTTAATCTTTACTTTATTTATTAGAAGACTAAGATCATCAAAACTCTAAACAACAAGACAAACTAAAATTGGATCATTCTCAACATTGAATGAATGCTCACATACGAATGAAATCACATTGCCAACTACTCCCTCATACTTTTGACGACCTACTATTTCCCATTTTAATAACATTATTTAGATCGCGCCATTTTAAAGAGTAAATAAATTTTCTTTTGTAAGAAATCGTAGGTGGAGGTGCAGCCAAGGGAAATTGCGCATGCAGACCTTTTCAATCGCCAGTAAGGAAGTAAAGGCCGCCGCATTTCTTTGACCGAAAAAGTTGATTTGTCATTTATTTTCTTAATGTAATTTTCATTGGAGCTGGCCAAGCCCGGCAGAAACTAGGTCGTAGAAGACTTTAGCAAACACCGCAGAGAAGTTTGCAATAAGATTATTTGAAATGGTGGAAGAGTGAAGCTTCTAAAAATCAATTATGGCATCAAGTAATAATCTCATATAGTTCTCGAATTCTTATTTTTATAAAAATTATGATTTTTGATCAATTAAAATGAAGATTTTATTTTGTTTACAAGAAGTTTGGGATCCAATAGAAAATAGTTTTGTAGAGCCTTCAAATTAGGCATACTATCTAAGCTTTGACATGAGTTGAACTAGCAATTGAACCTTGTTGTGCAATGGGTACATTGAAGAGGAGTGGAGGGCTAATTAGTGAAAATCTTGGTCTATTTTTTCTGGACATTTGTGAAGTACCTGAGGTTGATTGGGAGGCAATTTAGCAAATGATGTTGTTTGTGAAACAAAGATCTCAATGGAAAAGTGATAGCTTTGAATAAACCATCCATTCACTTACATGGATCCAAACGGGACTTAAACTATTAAAGTATTAGGAAGATAATCAAGCTCTATTACGAATAAACTCATATTATGTTTGCAATGGGGAGAGAGGGACAGATAGGGATAGATAGAGGGAGAGAGAGGGGGAGGGGCAGGAGAGAGTTAAGGAGATAGATATAGAAATGGAGAGTGAGATGGAGATGGAGAAGGAGAGGGATATGCAAAGGAAAGGGAGAGAGGAGAGAGGCATATATACGAATGAAAGAGACAAATATATAAAGGGATAAAATGAGAGAGGGATAGATAGAAAGACAAAGATGGAGATAGGAAGTGATATATAGAGAGAGGGAGAGATGGAAAGATAAAAAGATAGAGATAGAGGGAGAAATGGAAAAAAAAACATGAAAGAATAGAGATAGAGAGGCAAAGAGATATAGATATCGAGGTCTATGAAGAGGAGAGAGAGGGAGAGAGATGGATGGATAGAAAGAGGCAGACATTTTTAAAGATAACTGAGGGAGAGGAAGATAAAGGTAGAGATGAAAAGAGAGTGAGTGAGGAGGAAGGAGATAAATGGATAGAGAGATAGGGAGAGGGAGGGGGGAGATACATATCAAGAGAGATAGGGAAAGAGAGAGGGAGAGATAGAGAGGGAGAAATAGAGATATGGATGGTGGGATAGATTGATAGAGAGATAGAGATATAAGGAGATATAGAGAGGGGGATAAGGAGAAAAATACAAAGAGATAGACAAACAAAGAGTAGAGATAGACAAATAGAGATAGGGGGTAGAGGGACAGAGAAAGAGGGACATGTAGATATATGGGAAGAGAAAGAAAGAGATAAAGATATATGTGAAGAGAGAGGGAGAGATAGAGAGACAGGTACAAGTAATAGAGAGAGGGAGAGAAAAAAAGAGATAGAGAGGGTGGAAAGATAGAGATGGATATGTGTAGGATCATGATGGGCCAAAAAGTGGCAATATGATGGATATGTGGCTGTCGACTTTTTTTTTTACCCAAAATTGATGAAATGAAAAAGGGTTTTTAAAAGAAATTCTCAGCTTTCCACCAATATAAATTATGCTTTACTTTGAATTTAATAAATTATTATTATTCATTTTCTATTGAATTACGATTAAAGTCCTTATTTTTAGGTTGATGGAAAAACATTTATAGTTTTCAAACGGTATCATATTTTTTGAATCCAAAATATGTGTCACATTATATGCTTTACATACTATAAGATTAAAACAGAAAAAAATGAATTTCATGAATTTTTGACCAAGTTAAGGTGGTCAGACATACGAGTCTTTATATTTTTTAAAAGTTGTCATAAATAAAATTATAATTAATTATTTACTTAGAAACAAATTACAAAAAAATATGTATCACATTGGGACATGAGTCTTCTACTTATATCGAAAATTTTATTAAAAATATTATCATTTTAATGTGGTTAGGGTGGTCAGACAAACACCTACTTCTTATATTTTCCCTGAAATTTAAGTACTACTGTATTGAAATTTCAAATTTTCACCAAATAGATTTTATTTTTTTGTAAATAAACCTAATAATTTAGAAACTAAATTCAATTTTCTACAAATTCTATTCATACATATTTTTGAAATAATATAGATAACTTATTCAAATTTTTATGTCAAGTTGCCTAACTCTAATTTTTCTGAATTTTTTGCCACTTAAGGGCCTATTTTTTCCATGATGATCCTACACATATCCAGATATAGGGAGGCATAAAAAAAGAGTGTGTGTACATGTGTATTTGAAATATATATATATATAGAGAGAGAGAGAGAGGGAGTATGTGAGAGAGTGAGAGAGAGATGTGAAGATAGAGATATCTAATATTTATATATAGAGAGAGAGAGGAGTGATATGGAGAGAGGGAGAGAGAGGGATAGAAAGAGGGAGAGATAAATAGATAAATATAGTGGGAAAGATAGAGGGGGAAGATAGATGCAATGAGAGGTAAGGAAATAGAGATAGGGTATACTCATAAAGAGAAAGATAAAGATAGAGAAGGAAATGAAGATGGAGCGTATCTTTCTCATCTTTCATATACATATTGCATAGTTAATGTGGTTGCCAGGGGGCATCATATTATGCTCCAATAAAGGTATCAATGGAGAAGTGATAAATTTTCATAAAATATGCATAAACTTACAAGGATCCAATCAAAACTAAAATAAAACCTCTAATTTAGGAAGATAATTAGGCTCCATTACCAATAGGATCATGTTAAATGTTTGTAATAGGTAGAGAGGTAGAGGGAGAGGTAGTGATATAAAGAGGGAGAAATAGAAGGGGAAGAGTGAGAGAGAGGGGTAAGGAGATAGAGATAGAGAGAAAGATAGAGATAGAGATAGAGAAGTAGATTGAGAGAAACATTGCTTTGTTAAAAGAAAAATTATCCTTGTCTAGGCCCATTGTGCATTAAGTAGCAAAAATAGATTGACGAGCATAGAAATTTATTGCACTATGAAATGACAATAATATTTGAAAGGTCAATAAACCCCAATTGTATGTAATCATTTTTTTCTATCTTTTATCATAAAGAAACCCTTCAAAAAGGTATCTCAACTCCATTTTTATATGGTTGGCAGTTGGAGTTATCTTTTCAAGTAGGTTTAGTCTATCTTTCTTCATGTGCTTACCTTGTCTTAAAATTATTCTTTATTTAAATTATCTTTCAATATATTTCAATTATATTTGGAATATTTAAAGGTTTTAGAAAATTAGTTGTTTTCAAATAGTGATAATGATGATCTTTATATTATTATATCATTTATCAAAGTTTAATTTTTTGGCATGATTGATCTTTATTTCCAGCCCCTAATAATTTGTATGGATTATATCATTTACTTGTGATAGTTTAACCAAATAATAAATGCTAATTTAGATATGCACCTCATTATATAATCTAACATATAAAAATAAAAATAAATAATCAAGATATTTTTCATATATATAAAATAAATTATATTTATCTATATACCAATATTTTTCCCTTGGTTAAGTATATCAATTATCTTAATTTAGTTAAAATATTAATCCAAAATTTTAACTTGAACCACTAGAAAGTAAAATATGTTTTGGATCTTAAAATAATGTAAACTAATGAAATATATAATTTTACTATTATTTATATTTGTATTTTTTAAGCAAAATTAAAAATTTATTTGAATGTAGTTTTTAATAAAATAGGCACTATAATGTAATTTTTGATAAATGCTAGAAAAATAAAGTTAAATAGGACGTTGTTCTTTATATATTTTTTTCTTCAACTTTTTTATGTATTTATAACTTGAAACTTTAGTGCATGGATTTATTTTTTTCCCATTTTGATAGATATATTATTAAATAAATATGATAGTTTATGTGCACTAAAAAAAATTGTTTCCATGAGACATCACCATTTTTCCTTAAATATTTATCCCAAATAGAAAAAATTATATCATCTTGACATAGAATCTTCTCTATAGTTTTTCATATATTTTTTGAAAATATTTAAAATAAATTTTAGTATTTCTTCTTGACAAGGTAATCAACTTTTATATTTTGGTGTTGATGACATACTTTAGTAAGAACAAAAAGAAAAAAAAAAGCTATTGAGATATATATTTTTTAAAACTACACATAGATATAAAAATGGTATTTTTGATATGTTTTTTAAAATGATTATTTATGAGAGTAGGAGTTGTTGAAATATCAAGGTTTTTCATATATTTTTTTGGTAAATTAGCTCCAAAGTGGTGCAAAATATGCATTTAGTGGACACTTCAAGTTGGAAAGGTTGTGGCCCATATCTAACTTACCTAGAATGAACCTATCTTCACCATATGTTTGACCAAAATTAATTTTTAGTTGGAAATGCTTAAATTTACTTGTGTTGATAAATTGGTTGAAATTTTGAGACACTTTTTTGGTTTTACCTAAAATATTGTTTGTCTATTCTTTGACAACTAGTTTCCTAGGCCAAATCTTAGGGAAGTAAATTTGGTATCAAAGCCTACGTTACAATATTGAGAGCTCTTATTGGTGTTTGTATGTGGTTTGTGTGTATTTAGTGGGGATTTCTTCCATGTCAAGACATTAGGTACTTATTTTTGGTGATAGAATAATTACACATAGAACTCATTTCCTAAGAACCTATTACTTAGGTCATGACAACTTGAATGAGGATAAATTATCCTTGAATATCATTTAATATAGGATCTTTGATGTTAGATGCCCTAAATAAAGTTCTTGGGCATCTTTAACCTTATCTAGTGTTTGACTAATTTGTAAAGTGAGAATTTTCAATAATCCATATCCTTTCAAAGTATTAGTCTTATAAGAGTTACCTCATCAATTATAGCTATAACCATTTTTGAGTCATGCCATTCTTGGGGGTAGTAGTGGCATAACTATATTTGTGACCTTTTATTAATTGTATTTGTTAGAGTACTCATGCATTAGCTAATAATTAATTACTCTTTAATTAATTATTAGTCTAACTTATTCTCATGCACTTAAGCTAAACTTAAGAGTTCTTTTATTCTCTTAGGGTTTTCTCCTATATAGAACTAAACCCTCATTGTAATTAACTAATGTAGGAGCATAGATGGCTACATACAATCGTGTATTGGTTTGAAGGTTAAAATTTTGTTTCAATTTAAAAAGAATTATTTTCAAATGGTTTATTTGGTGGAAAATAATGCTGGAATGATTAATTTTATTTATCGTTATGTGAAGTGATAAAAAAACATGAAAAGCATTGACAAGGTGAAAAAGTAGCTGAAAAAGCAAGGTAATAATGTAATTTTCATTTTCCAATTTTTAAGCTCTTGGAAATGAATTCATAAGGTGTTGGAAATGGAATAAAATAATGTTTTAAAAAGCATTTGAGAAATCCCTAAAAATTACCTCGATTGGGGAAAGTGGATGCCAAGGTTAGCCAATCTTGGATTTTATCCTTTTCGAGTGAAAGTGGTCAAACCAATAGTTGTAGGGAGTTATGATTTTGATTGGTTGGAGTTTAATGTTTTTATTTTTATATTTTTGGAGGGAATTAATTGTGCAGCTCAGAATTAGTCATGATTTTTTGGAGAATAAGAAAAATGATTATGAAAAAATTCAGGGAAATGGGGAAAAATCTGGAAAAGGAGGTGATTTTCAGAGTTGAGTTTTTGAAGAAAACAATTAAAGTCATATAAGAAGGTATGTAATTAATGGAGAAGGTTGTTTGAAGGTTATTATTGCAGGTTTGGGACTGTTCTACCATAGTCCATATCAATTCCACATTGAAAGAGGCAAGTGTGAGAAGCTTCAGGAGGATTCTAGGTGCTGGAGAATGGATTATTTGTCATAAGCTCTCATTGTTTGAGCTTGAAACCTTGTTGTGTTAATTTCATGGAATTTTTAATGAATGTATTTTGTTTTTATCTTCTCCCTATTGACTGATTTATTGATGTAATCCATCATTTCTTTCATTGTAAATAAGAGTGCATATGTGCATATTCAATTTTTTGGATTTTAGAGCATTGTTGTCAGTTGTTTGAATAAATGTTTGTGAGGATTTAAAAGGGTTTTAAGGTATTTGAAGACCTTAAATTAGTTGTATTAGAGCTAGAATATTTTGAGTGTGCAGGTAGATTCATTGAAAGGAGGCAATTTGCATCAAGATTGAGCTTATGGGTATTTCAAAAAATGTATAGAAGAGGAGTCCAATGTGGTAGCGGCAGAGATAGAAAAATAATGGACAACTTTGTCCATGGAGATGAATTTAGAGCCTTGAGAAGGAAAGTGGATACAATCCAAGAAGAGATAAGAAGAGGGTTTGCATAGAGAAGAAAACTAGAGAGTGATGAAGAAGAAAAAGGCCCAGAGAATACCAACATGACAAGTGAGCAAAGAGATGTAGCTGCAGTAGTTGAAAATGACCCATTGTTGAGAGCCCTTTCAAATATTGGAAAGAGGCCAAATATTTATGTTCCTAAAGTCAATGGAAATTTAAATCTATAGGAGTTGATAGATTGTAATAATGATATGGAGGAGTATTTTGAATTCAAGGAAATTGAGGACCCTAATAGAGTAAAGTTTGTAAAAACTGAATTAAAGGGTCATGCTTCCATTTGGTGAAGGGACATTTAGTTGGAAAGAGGAAGAAAAGGGAAGGAGAAAATAACAAAGTGAGAAAAAATATTAGAGAAAATGAAAAGGCAATTTATTCTAGTGGATTATGGGCTAGATTTGCTCAAGAAAATGCAAGGATTAAAACAAGGAATGAATAAAGTGAAAGAATACACTGAAGAGTTTCATTGGATTCTCATTAGAACGGGACATGCTAAATAAAATAAGGAGAAGGTTTAAAGTTACATTAATGGCTTGAGGCCAAGCATTTAGGAGGAGATGACATTAAATTGAGGGTTTTAACCATGGAGTATGCATATCAAGTTGCCTTGAAGATTGAAGAAACAATGAATAGAAGATTTGAAAATAAGCAAAGAGGAAAGGGTAAAATTAATGTGCAGAAGTATGAGGATAAAAATCAGATTGGAGACACTAAGGGCAGAAAGGAAGAAATAGGTGAGAGCTCAAATCATACTCGTGATCAAGGTTTTAAAGAAAGAGGAAGATCAAGTAGAGGATTTGGAAGAGGAAAAATTATAAAATGACTTGTTTTAGATGTGGAGAAGAAGGACATAGATCTTATGAGTGTCTAGAACAAGAGAAGAAAAGTAGGAGGACTAAAAATCATGCAAGGGAAATGAGTCTGAATGACGAAGATGCTAATTCCTTACACTCGAAAGAGGTAGAGAGTGGAGAAACACTTGTTTCAAGAAGAGTCTTGATGAATGAGGAAAAAGAGTTTGATCAAAGGAGAAGATTATTCAGAATGATATAGAAATGTGAAGGTAAAGTTTATAATGTTATTATTGATGATGGTAGTACTAACAATCTTGTTTCTGGAGAAATGATGAATAAGTTGCAGTTGGAAAGGAGAAGACACCTACATCCATACTGCATTTCTTGGTTGCAAGATGATTGCAAAGTTATGGTAAATGATTAATGTCTGGTAAAGTTTAAGACAGGTATTATCATGATGAAATTTTATGTGATATAATGTCTATGGATGTTTTTCACTTGTTATTGGGAAGGCCTTGGCATTTTGATAGGTGTGCAATTCATGATGGGTATGCTAATACATACTCTTTGACCAAGGATGGATTCAAACACAAGTTGAAGCCCTTGAATAAGGAGGATGGAAAGGTATGTCAAAGAATTGGAAATTATTTGGTTAATGGAGTTAAACAAATAGTGAAAGAGGATGAAGATGAATATTTTTATTTGATAATGCAAGTTGTAGCAGTATTGATGGCATACAAGAGAGGTAAAGTGAAGGTTTTAGTAGAGAAAGAAGAAGAGATAAAATCTTCTTCTTTAAAAAATGATGTTAAATCTGATTTATTTGAGCATGGTAAAAGTGTTGTAGAAGATGATATTATAGCAAAGAATGCATTAGTAAAATAAGGCACAATGGTTGAAAGTAAGGAAGGTTAGAAGAAGGAGAATGTTCATTTGTTTGGTGAACTTCCCTTTGCATCATTTGCTGATTTATTTGATAAAGAGATTGGTAAGTGTAGACATTCAAAATAATTAACTGACATAATGAATCTAATTCCGCTTGAATTAACATCAATTCTTCGGTTAATCAATTAAAACAATTTATTGATTAATTCACTAATATTCATCATACTTGATTAAATAAATAAAATTATTTAATTAAGTCCTAAAGGTCCTCTCATCTAATTTAATAAATCAAAATTGATTAAATCAAATGTCAAAACCCCTAAACCCTTTCAAGTTAATTAATCTGAAATAATTAACCCATAATCCTAATAACCCATCCTCTAAGTTTTGAATCAACTTGGGTCAAACCTAAACCCCCGACTAAACCACCCACTTGCACATGAAATTCATTTTATTTAATTATCTAATTACCCCTATTTTCCCTCACAAGACATATTCCCAGGGAATATTCCTTCATTTACTCCAATTATTTGACTTTTTTGCCCAACCAATTTCCATCCAAAATGTCTCAACCATATTCATTTAATGAATCTTACAAATCCATTAATCTCTCTTTCTCTTCCACCTCTCAAATCCTCAACCACTTGCACATTCTCCAAAATATGCTCATTCCTCCTCCACTAGAATTTTGACAAGTGACACCTTGCCATTGGCACATATTTAGTTCCACATTCCTCTCATCTCTCCATCTTTCAAACCTTCAACCTATAAATACAAGAAATTTCTACTCCAAATCCATCTACAATCTCAAGCATTTTCATTATCATCCACAATCTAAGTATTTGCATTATAGGAACTTTGAGTTCACTTTCATCTCCATCACTTGCATCTTGGCATTAACATAATCTGGAGCTTATCAAGGGTTGGGAAAGGGCTACTTTTCAAATCAATTTAGCACCAATCCACTATGGGATAGGTATGAACCATTCTTTTTTATGCTCTCAATTAGTTTATTTAATATTTTGTTGTTTTGTTTGCATTATGAAACATGATTCAATATCTCATAGGAGCATTTTATTTTCTTAGCTTAAACTAACCTATGCTAAGGTGTGTTGAGGTTTAAGCTATTTTGCAGATTTAGGTGTTTACATCTGGCGCTAGAAGGAGGAAAAATAATAGAGTCTCTATTTTTGTTTACATAATATTGATTGATGTTTCAAATAGGAACTGCAAAGTTTATGTTTATGTTGGTTTAATATTAATTCGGTAAATGGTTGTCTAGCAATTTTCCTTCAGTAAATGCTTTGTTCTAATAATATGTATATAGTGAATTCTTCTATTCACATAGAAGATAAGTAAATGTTGGGAAGTTAATGGAAAGCAGCCTCAATTCTAATACATTTGTAGGCTTAGAAATTTGTGGCTGGCATATGGATAGAAAAGTGTATTAATCTATGGTGCACTCTTTCATCCTACTATGTTTTGTGGATGGTTTTTTATTTCAATGTTGATATATTCTATGTTAATATCTATTCTCTTTGTTCATAGAAAAATTCATTAGCAGTAATTATCAGGTAATTATTTGATATTTTAATTTGATTTTGTTGTATATGAACATAGGGTGGACTTGGTTCTATCATAGTGGGTGTTTCATTTTTTTACTTGGTGAGCATGGGTAGAAGATGTCATTATGGGAGATGGGCATTTTTCTATGAAAGCGTCGCCAAAGTCAGTGGGCATTATAAATATGGAAATCAATGACTAAATGAGTTGATTCATTTCTATGCTAGTTACATCTTCTGCCTCACCCAAATGTGCTTTATATCTAAGCCTTTTCTTGATATTCTAATAAATGCTAGTCACATCTTAAGCTATTTTGTTGTGTCCTCGCATTCCTAAGCATTTTCCTATTAATTCCAGTGTTGTAACTGCTTGGATCTACACCCCAATACTATCACCAAAATCGATATTGCTAATTATCTAGACTCTATGTTATATTTTGAGAAAAGATTGATTCACTAGGTAATGTGTTTTTTTTTTTTTCTACAATCCTCAAAAACCCTTCATCTAGAAAGATTCCAAATCATCACAGATTAATTCACTGGTGACTTTGTTCACTGATACAAAATATATTTGATATGAGTGTGGCACCTAGGAAAAGTGTCAAATAGATGCCTGTACAGTTCTTCTTTATTTCTAACAATTTGTGTTTCTTCGCCAACTTCAAAAAAATTAATAAGCATTTGTTTTGGCTTCTAAATCATCAAAATTTTGATTAAAAAATATGGTGAATTCATTTTGTGATTAGACTCCACACGGCCTCCACTACTCTCCCTCACTAACGAATCTCTCCACATTGTTGGTGTTTGAATTTACCCATTAAGGCTTCATAATTCTCTAAGAGGTTGCCAAACTCTATACTCAAGAAATTACGAAGCTAATGGCCAACTAACGAGATTCAGTCAACAAATGAGATCTCCCACACTTTAGGCTTTGTGAAACCAAGGAAGGTTTTCCTAAATGTGTTCATAAAAATTATTTATTCCTTAAGAACACTTCTACATACAAATACATTCCCCATTAATGCAATTAGATAGCAATTACCCTATTTTTTGGAAAAAAAAAGAACAATAATGACTATCTAGAGCTAGGCAAAAAAAATCAATGTAAGATTTGTATCTCAAAAGAGACAAATGATGTTTTTTAAAATGTTCAGATCTTGAACCTTTACACTTAGGGATACTATCTTGCACTTCTAAAAAATATCTGGAATGAACTATCCAGTGCCTCATCCAACCAGGTGGGAGTCACATAAAACATAACCCTAATATTATGGAACTCATCATTATAATGCCTTACATTATGAGATTTTCCATTAATTAAAACAGTACTCCTTAGTAATTCCTCAACACATTATCATAGACTTGTAATTCCTTTTCAAGAATTTGATTAACTCCTTAAGCTAAAGAAAGAAAACTAATTACACATCCAAGTATACCATTGAAGCTGAATGAAGAAACCATTGATAAATCCATTAATAATCCATGATATGTACACAAGAGAGCAATTGTCTTAATTTTTTGTAGATTTATTGATACCAGTTATTATAAAAGAATAACATGCTTATTTTATACAACACCCGACATGGAATGATTTTTGAACTCGAACCTTCCAAAATACCATAATATAACCTATTTGTACACAACCTAAGCCTTACGGTACAAAAATCTGACCCCTAACAATGAGTCATGAAATATCCTTTATAGAATAGGAGAGCAACAAGAATTAGGCTCCATTGTTCATTTCAAAATGAATTTCACTTTTACCAAATGAAATTCAAATTCATGTCAAAAAAATCCTCATCATCAAAAATAATTGCAATATGCGCAGAGGAATCAAAAAATGGTTACACCCTTGTAACCAGCTAAAAAAGACAAGAAACACCGCCACCCACATGCACATCCTCATCAAGCCCGAACCACTGAGAACAACATCAAAAGGAAAAAAAAGAACTATCCGAGCAACACCACTCATTTCCCGACACCCTGAGTAGGCACACAACCCCGATTCAAGCGACCGCTCTTGGTTCTCACTTCAATAAGAAGCGAGACTAGTTCTTTACCCCTGCTAGTACTAGGACTAGATCGAGAAACATCACACGGTGCCACTGTAGTAATTAGACAAACTGTGAGCACCTCTTTATCAACTACCATGAGTTTAGTTAGAGCCGCAAGGTATCTATGGTAGTTCAAATCAGTTTTGGTCCCTCACCATCAGAGCCCAAAGAGAGCTCGGCAGGTGATGTGGAATGCCCAAACCTCATCTCCACCCTTTGAGTAATTGTTCTAGAAATACTGGGAACAATTTGTTTCTCCCTATGTTGCAAATTCGTTACATTCACCCGACCACTTCGTCATACTACTGACTTTATCCATTGGAGACACTAGCTCAAAACTCAGCAAGCAAATTAATCCCCTGCAAGCAAACAATCTTAAAATGTGATGAAACTGATGAGAAAATTAACAGGCATTTATAGAGCAAGATGGTGCAAGGAACATTAATTGCTAAAATTTTAGTACAAGCAAAATGAGCGATTAGTGGTTGACGTCGCCACCACAGAATAATTGTGAGCCCTAAGAAAATAACGTAGAGCCCATCATTACATTATCAGGTGGATACCACTTGCACGCAAGGAAATTAGGAGGAAATCCACTTAAAAGACCCACGCCATTAATGAGAATAACTTGCAATGCAAATAATCCTCACATGGGTGAATAGTAACCTTTTAAATTTAAACCATCGATGTGAAAAGACCTGGCAAGTCAAACGACTTGGATTGAGTCAATGATCATTGAAAAATCCACATCACCATCTGGGAAAAATAGTAGCAAATCACACCCCTCGCAATCAGGAACTTGCGACAAAGCAGCAGGCCCCACCTAGCCCCCTCATTTCGTAGAGCCAAGCCACGTGTCACCAGCTCACAAACCTTGTGGCATTTTTGAAAACATTAATCCGCTCATGTGAAGCTTGCGAGGGACGGTCATCATTAATCCCCGTCATTTAATATCCGCCATTGAAAAGACACCCACTTGTCACTGCATACGCATCAGGATAGGCCCCACCTATCATACTTGACAGATGGTGGCATCTCGCACACTGCACACTACTTTAGTGACATCAGTAGGAAACCTTGTGAGGTCTACAAGCAACGGTCCAGATCAAAACCTGTATCCGACGATCAGCTAAACTACATAGGAAAAAATAATTATAACAGTGGGGATGATCGGAAAAACCCTCGGGGGCACAATAATTTAGGCCCACCCAAACCTAGCGAAAACCACCTAACATAGGAAAATAAATATTAACACCCAAATAGAAAGAAAAGACCGATAGGTCGGGTGAAAGGGACCGGTAACAACAGAAAAAATAGGCTTAGTCGGATGACTTAAGAGACTAGTTACCCCCAATAACAGGTCAATGCTAAAATATAACGTGAGGGTTCAAAAGCTATCAATCAAATTTATCATGGGTAACAAAAACCCTAAGCATTATATCCCCAACCATAAAAGGTAAACAAACATGCCCAAACTAGGCAAAATTTTGATAAATTTTAAAAGTCCCATCAGTGGCTCTGATTGGGGATGTATGCTCTTTGTGGGCATAGCAAGATTCTAGAATCTCTGGTTTTGTAGACCATATCATTGAATCACAAGTACCTTGAAGAATGTTTTACCATGTTTGTCAATTGGAAATTATTTACATCCAACTTGGTGGCCCTAGGCCCCCAAACAAGGGAAATCAGATTTTACCCCTATGAAAATTCTCTGCTACTTGGAGTAAACCAAATCTACAAATTTTACCTCTATCATGAACTTCCCACAAATTAGCTTGGTTATTGACATGTCCCACTATAACACTGTGCTTTCCAATGCCACCAATAACTCTATCAATCTGCAATATGCAATCTGTCATCAACTGAAATTCATAATCATAGTGACCTTCTACCTTAGGTTGCTTCTGGTCATGTTTCACTAGAACTGAGAAATAGATACATTCATAATCCATTTGATCCTTGACATCACACAACTCAACATCAAAAAACATGGAATCAAAATTAGTTTACACATCGAACTGAAAACCCTCATTAAAAAATTTGTGTATGTTGAACAAACCATTGTTGTATAAAATAGAAGATGCATAATTTGGGGAATCTTCACCCTAATGATTACAATATAAGCCTAATTGCCAATAGTTGTGTTCAAATGTCCTAGAACACTTCATGATATTATAGAAATGGGAATCATAAGTCACTTCTTGCTCCAGGAAATGTATGAACATATTTATTTTAAGCGTCTCACAATACATCTCCTCGTGCATTCCATCATCCATTCTCAAATGGGAAACCTCAATGACAAGCTCTAGCAAACCAACTTCAACAAGGAAAATAGGTAAATAGTTGTGTGCATTGGCCTCCTTATGTTCAACATCACCCATTGTATGTGTTAATTTATAAGTGAAAATTTCAGCATAAGCTGAAAACTTTTCACCAGCAATATCAATGACACTTTCACCATAAGCTAAAATTTTCTTACCAGCAATATCAATGACACTAGGTGACAACCAATCAATCTCAGCTTCATACAAATAGTCATGAATATCAATAGTACCAATATATTCATCAATATGTTGGATACCTCCAGTATTATTATTTAGATCATTGTATTGAACACACACCTCATTGTCTTCAAATTCCTCAATATTTACACAACAAACATGTTCCATTGCCATCACATCAAGAGTATACTCTAAGTATTCATCATTTGAAAATTTTCCCCTAATTTGAAAGCAAATAATATCATGAGGCAAGTTTTATTACCACAAAACTCTGGTAAGGGGAAAGGTTCCACTTCATCCTTGATAATGTAATTATCACTTCTAAAATCACAATCATTAGCCTGTAACAAAACCTTGGTGACATGTGCATTATAATCATGAGATGTAAAATAAATGGATTTCTCACTTAATCCTCCATCACCATTCCCATCAAGCCTTTGTGTAGCTATCCAACACTCTTCAAAAGGGAAAGAATCATCTTCATTTTGTACAAATATACTGTTGGTTGATTCTGCAATCTCTATCTAATCAGGTACTTGATCAAAGCTATAGGTCTTCAATTCTTCTACCAAAGTACTCAACCTGGGTTCATAAATCTCACAAAACAAATCAATGCACACAAACTCCTCAGGTCTGAAAAATTTGGGGATTTATATCAAAGCATCCAAAAATCTCAAAAACAACTGATATGGAGATTCTCCCTCTTGTCTCTTCATTTCATAAAATTCTTGTACAAAAGAGTTTTGATCATCACTACTCAGGTTGAACTGGCTTTGAACTTGGGTTTCATCATTATCGTCACACTATAATGGTGGATATATTATAGTTGCCAAAGCATTCTTATCACAATGAGCATTTTGTGCAGCCAACTCTGGAATTTTACTAGTATGAGTTATGCTAGGGTAATCAACACTTGCAGCTAGATACCCTTTCATCATAGTGTATTTCAAGTTTTTCTCAATGTCCATGGTAGTTTGGTATGCCTAAATTAATGTTGCGGGATCTTTATCCCTTAACAAGAATCCCATCTTACTATCAAATGCACCAAGATACACAACCAAGGATTCATCATCATTTGGCCACATACTTTATGGGATTTCCTTGATAGCCTTTGCAAATTGAAGATTAAAAACAGGGACCGACTCTTTTTCACTTATATGGATCTCCATAAATTGTTTCCTCACCTCACCTGGATTTACCCTTTCACCAAATTTCTCCACAAAGTTTGTCATAAACTAACACCATGAAGCTATAGAACATGATGGTAAATATGAAAACCAATCCCTAGCATCATCCTTCAAGGATTGAACAAACATTTTCATAACTACATCCTCATGATCTATCTCATAATCCCCCATCACATCCTTGAATGTTTGTAGATGCTTAGAGGCAGATTCTACACTTTGCCCCATATATTTAGGCAAATATTTCCTAATCTTCTTAGGAATTAAATTAGGGAAACCTTTAACACCACTGAAAACCAATGGAATATACCTTTGAATTACAAGATCCCCTAAAGGGCTTATTGAAACTTGTTTCCTTTGCATATTTGTTTCTGATATCTCATACGGAAACTCTCTTATACACATTCAATCACTATCAACTTTATACATGGTTATCAAATACATCATTTACTAATTCAGCCATGATTCTAAAAATTGACAAAAATACTCATACCTTGAGCCTTTTAGAGGTATAATACAACATAAACATATTTCTCAAATCATTTTACATATTGCATTATTAGAATTATGGAAAGAATAATCATTGTTCCCTTCTTAATGCTAGAACATCTAATGAGGAACCATTAATCATCCCTGGTTATGGATGTTTCTCATAATAAAAATATTGACCTGTTTAGATTAATGAGAATACCTGGAAATTAAGCAACGCTTGTTAACCTTATCTCCCTGATTGTAACTATTACAAATCTTGGACTTTTCCTTGTGTATCAAGTGGTTCTTTAGATAGAGTCGCTGCCTCTTCAACAGAGGACTGAATTTCAAAAGAATATAAAATTCCTTCTCAAAACTTATCACATCCTGGGTCTTTATCCACATTAGAGTCACACCTCAAATACTCTGAAATCAAATTGCTACCAATAACTTCCAAATCCATAACCTCTCACCATCCAAACTTAAAATTCAAGTCCACTAAACAAATGATTCTGGACAGCCACCTCCTACTATCGTTGTTTTTCTCTTCTCTTTTTTCTTTAAATTTCTAATAAGTTCTCCCCAATAAAAATCACCACTCAGCTAATGACTCAGGTAGAAAACCTATCCCATCAAGTTTAACCTTATGGTTACAAGTAATATGTCAATATTATAATGACTGTATAGCAGCACCATCTGTAACCAAAAATTTTGAGCTTTTCACCAGTGGAGCACCACATATTATAAATATTTCAAGTTCACTACAACAACTACTTCCTCTAGGGTTGAAATCCTTCAGTATTTGAATGAAATTCAGAATGACAAATCATTTGACTCTATGCAATGACTCTTAAGGCTAGATTATGCAATTAGAATTTTCACAAATTGTCCCTAGCATAGTCACCATTATGTTGATTTGTTAATTTACCCATTAAGGCTTCATAATGCTCTAAGAGGTTCCCAAACTATATACTCAAGAAATTATGTAGCTAATGGCTAACTAACGAGATTCAGTCAACAATTGAGATCTCCCACACTATAGGCTCTGTGAAACCATGGAGGGTTTTCCTAAATGTGTTCATAAAAATGGTTTGTGCCTTAAGATCATTTCTATATACAGATACATTCCCCATTAATTCAATTAGATAGAAATTACCTTATTTTTTGGCAAAACAAAGAACAATAATGACTATCTAGAGCTAGGAAAACAAACTTAATGTAAGATTTGTATCTCAAAAGAGATAGAAAATGATTTTTAAATGTTTAGATCTTGAACCTTTACACTTAAGGCTACTGTCTTTCACTTCTAAAAAATATCTGGAATGAACTATCCAGTGCCTCATCCAATCGGGTGGGAGTTAGATAAAACATAACCTTGATATTATGGAACTCATCATTATAATGCCTTACATTATGAGATTTTCCATTAATTAAAACTATACTCCTTAGTAAACCCTCAGCACATTATCATAGACTTGTAATTCCTTTTCAAGCATTTGATTAACTCATTAAGCTAAAGCAAGAAAACTAATTACACATCCAAATATACCATTGAAACTGAATGAAGAAACCATTGATAAATCCATTCATAATCCATTATATGTACAAAGGAGAGAAATTGTATTAATTTTTTTGTAGATTTATTGATACCAGTTATTATAAAAGCATAGCATGCTTATTTTATACAACACCTGACATGGAATGATTTTCCAACTAGAACCCTCCAAAATACCATAATATAACCTTTTTGTACATAGCCTAAGCCTTACAATAAAAAAATCTAACCCCTAAAAATGATTCATGAAATCTCCTTTATAGAACAGGAGAGAAACAAGCATCAGGCTCCATTGTTCATTTCAAAATGAATTTCACTTTTACCAAATAAAATTTAAATTCATGTCAAAAAACTCCTTATCATAAAAATAATTGCAATAGGTGCAGAGGAATCAAAAAATGATTACACCCCTATAACCAGCCAAAAAAGACAAGAAATTCCGCCACCCACATGCATGTCTGCATCAAGCCCGAACCGCTGAGAACAACATCAAAAGGCAAAAAAAGAACTACCCCAACAACACCACTCATTTCTTGACACCCCTAGTAACCACATGGCCTCGATACAAGCGACCGCTCCTGGTTCTCACTTCAGTAAGAAGTGAGACTGGTTCTTTACCCCTATGAGTACCAGCACTACATCCATCAACACTACATGGTGCCACCACAGTAATTGGAGAAACTACAAGCACCTCTTCATCAACTCCCATGAATTTAGTCAGGGCCATGAGGTAGCTATGGTAGTCCGAATCAGTTTTGGACCCCTTACCATCAGAGCTCAAAGAGAGCTCGACAGATGACATATAATGCCCAGACCTCGTCTTCACCCTTTGAATGATTGTTCTAGAACTACTGGGAACAATTTTTTTCTCCTTGTGTTGCAAATTTGTTACACTCACCCGAGCACTTTGTCGTACTACTGATTTATCCATTAGAGACACTAGCTCAGAACTTAGAAAGCAAATCAATCCCTTACAAGAAAACAATCTTAAAATGCGATGATACCAATGAGCAAATTAGCAGGCATTTATAGAGCAAGTCGGTGCAAGGAACATTAATTGCTCAAATTGTAGTATGAGCAAAACGAGTGATTAGTGGCTGACGTTGCCACAACAAAATCATTGTGAGCCCTTGGAAAATGATGTAGAGCCCATCATTGCATTATCAGGTGGATATCTCTTACATGTAAGGAAATCAAGAGGAAATCCACTGAAAAAACCCATGCCATTAATGAGAATAACTTGCAGAATGCAAATAATCCTCACATGGGTGAATAGTAACCCTTTGAATTCAAACCGTCGATGTGAAAAGACCTGGCAAGTCAGATGACTCGGATTGAGTCAATAATTGTTGAAAAATCCATATCATCATGTGGGAAAAACAACAGCCAATCACACCCGTCATAATCAGGAACCCACAACCGAGCAGCAAGCCCCACCTAGCCACCTCGTTCCATGGAGCCAAGCCACGTGTCACCGGCTCGCAAACCTCATGGCATTTTCGAAAGCATTAATCCACTTATGTGAGGCCTACAAGGGATGATCATCATTAATCCCCATCATTTAATATCCACCATTGAAAATAAACCCACTTGTCACTATAGGTGCATCAGGACAGGCCCCACCTATCGTACTGAAGAGATGGTGGCATCTTGCTCACTTTGCACTACTTTATTGGCATCAGCAGGAAACCTTGCGAGGTCTACAAGGAACGGTCGAGATCAGAACCCGTGATCCGACGGTTAGCCAAACTACATAGGAAAAAATAATTATAACAGTGGGGCTGATCGGAAAAACCCTCAGAGGCACAATAATTTAGGTCCACCCAAACCTAGGGAAAACCACTTGACATAGGAAAAATAATAATAACACCCAAATAGAAAGAAAATACTGATAGATCGAGTGAAAGGGGTCGGTAACAACACAAAAAAAAGGCTCAGTCGAACGACTTAAGAGACTAGTGACCCCCAATAATAGGTCAATGCTAAAATATAACGTGAGGGTTCAAAAGGTATCAATCAAATTTATCATGGGTAACAAAAAACCCAAAACCCTAAGCATTAGATCCCCAACCATAAAAGGTAAACAAACATGCCCAAACGAGGCAAAATTTTGACAAATTTTAAAAGTCCCATCACACATCAAACATAAAATTTATTTTCAAGCAATCGCTCGCCAAATTGGAGAAGTAAAAGGTCAATAAAAATACATAGTTTATTCTCCAAGGCATGGTTTGTTAAAATTAGTTCTTATATTGTATGATTTTTACGAGCATTTCAATGACTTTCCTTTGTCACTTGCTTAAATGTGGGTAGTCCAATTTATTGTGCTTACCATATTCTTGCATGTGATAGCATAATAAATTTACATTCCCAACTACAAAGATAGATAAAATTTAATAAAGGCATCATTCTCAACCATTTATGTCACTTTAAAGCACATTATTATTGTCATCAAATTGTCATGTCTTAAAGTCTAGTTTCGTTTCAGAGAGCTTGGAGTGCTTAATCAATACAAGAATAGTAACTTAACACAAGACTTAATGGTAAACACCTTGTGAATTTTCCATCAAGTGTCTTAATTCACAAATTTTAAGGTTTAAGAGTGAAAGGAATCCAAGGGGAAAATAGACGATATAAATTTATCCTCTAGTCATATACTAAGTGGGTCCCTATCAGCCCCACCTTCTGTAACTTTATTTATCTCTCTGTTGAAAATGGGTTTTACGACCATAGAACTTCATGCAATTTTAGTTCAAATCTGCAACATAGTTAGCAATATTTGACTAAAAAGGCATACTATAATATCCCTCACTCAAGAGATTCTAAGATAGATGAGCTAAGTAATGCAGATTTGATAAAAACTTGGCAACTACAAGATTTTCTTGAATATTTGATATAGTAGATGTCTGTCTGTATTGAATATTGTCTGTCGATTAGAGGGGGCATATGTACATTCACTATCTTAATTTTAAATATTTTAACATTCAATAGGCATAGTTGACATAAATAATCATTTTTTAAGTTATCAAAGATTTCTTCATTATTCTAGCAACTCAATATCTTGTGCAGATTTGTCTTAAACGTCTTAAATTCAGATTTCTTTATTTCATTTTTACTTGTGCAGGCCTCTAAGAAACTTGATTGACTTGGTGACAATGGAGTAAATTACTTGTTTTTTTATTTCTCTATAGTCGATGTTCATTGTTGTCTACAAACTAAAATTTGTTGTGCACTTATGATGTGTGACATTAAATTTATTAATATAGATTCACTTTATCAACCTCAACATTGATATCTTTAAGTCTCCTCTATAGGGAAATTTTGTTGACAAAGGTTGAGGTAATTAATGGTTTTGCCAAATTTGATCCACTTCTAAAAACCAAAAAGAGAAGTTAAAGAGGAGCAACATCAAGTGGAAATGCATTGCAATCTTCAAGGTTGGCATTGGATTTGAGCATCAAAATTGAACAAAGGGAAGCAGATTAGAGTTGGAAAATCGAGCATTAAAATTGAACTTAACAAAAACATTTCTAAGTGTTAATTATAATAATCTAGCCTCTTCACACAACAACACAACAAGAAATTAGCACCAAATTTGGTGTTGGATTTTAGTGTATTTTGAGTTCATCAATTGAACAATTTGGTTGGTCCTCAACCCGGTGCAAACAAGCATTGTCAATTCAGCATCAAATTTTGTGTCGACGTGTCCACCAGATTTAGCACTAGATTGAGCGTCATCTTTAGCGTTGTAAAATCATAGCACCTCCATTAGTGCCTAAAATAGCATTGGTAAGTAACGTCGGAAAATGCACTGAAATGGGCACCCAATTTGGCTTCTAGTTTTGCTTCCATGTCTACTCCCATTTTTACTTCTAGTTTTTCTTCCAATTTGACGTCCAATTTTTCCTCCAAGTTTGCTTCCAATTTTGCTTCTAAGTTTGCTTCCAATTTTTCTTCCACATTTTCTTCGAGTTTTTCTTTGAGATTTTCTTCCGATTTTCCTTCCAGTTTTGCTTCCAGTTTTTCTTTTGGTTTTGCTTCGAACTTTGCTTCCATTTTTGCTTCCAGTTTTTCTTTTGGTTTTTCTTCTAGTTTTGCTTCTCATTTTGCTTCTGAGTTTGCTTCCTGTTTTTCTTCTAGTTTTTCTTCCAATTTTTCTTTCAAGTTTTCTTCTAGTTTTTCTTCTAGTTTTTCTTCCAAGTTTGCTTCTAGGTTTTCTTCCAGTGTTCTTCTAATTTTGCTTCCAGGTTTGCTTCCAGTTTTTCTTCCAGATTTGCTTCCAGGTTTTCTTTCGGTTTTGCTTCCAATTTTGCTTCAAATATTGCTTATGGTTTGCTTCTAGTTTGGCTTCCATTTTTGCTTCCTTTTTTGCTTCTAAAAATTCTTCTTATTTTGCTTCCATTTATTAATTTAATATGTTTTATTTCAATTTAATTAGTTAAATATATCGTGCCTCTTAAATAACTCATATGATAATAGAGTAAGTAATTTAATTATTTAAATCATATGATTAAATAATAATATAATTGAATTGTAACATGATCATCATCTACAATTAAAACAAGTGAGTCAAATATCAATAATTTAATTGAATTTGACAACATCCATCCTCAGTAGTAAATAAAAATCATCATAGTTAACAAATATCCATCTAAAAATTATCGACCACTTTTAATATATATAAATTGACAAGTCAATACTAATAAGATCATCATCATATATAACTAAAACAAGTGAAAGTCAAATATTCCATTACATAAAAAACATGTCAAAATGGTACATGTCCAATAGTTGACATAAGTGAAAATGATACATGTATAAATGATATAAATAAAATTGATAAATTATGTAACTCAAATTGATACAATTCAAGATGATACATGTCTAAATGATATAGTGAAAATGATACATGTTGATATGATACAACTCAACAATATAGTATAGTAGGTCATGAAAATGATACATATGATAGTAACCATGAAAAGAGTCATCTTAATGATATATCAAAAATGATCCATGATGTATTCTATATGATAATGAATGTCATTGGTTACTATCACCAACTATCTCATCATCATCATCACCATTGTGATCATCATCATCATCATCATCATCATCGTCATCGTCGTTGTCGTCGTCCTCGTCATCATTGTCATCGTCGTCATCGTCATCATCATCATTGTCATCGGCCTCAATGTCTTCCATATATATGTCATCATCATCCTCTGCCATGTGATCTGTACTAGCAGAACCGATATTTTTTGGATCTATATCATGTTGAGGATCATCTTGATCTTCTAGAAGACCCATGTTTCTGCAAAAAAAAACATTTAAAATGAAAATTTATTATTTATTTCATGCAATAATTTATTTTTTTGTTATATATATAATATTACAACATATGAGTTGAAACCATAATCATATTACATCATATCAAAGTGCACATACCATAGTAAAAATTTTAAAAAGTTATAGCTAATACTGGTGAGTCAGGAGAAACTTCAACTTTCAAAAACAAAGCCAATTAGGCTGGAAAATTTGTGGATCACGCCAGCAATTGGTGGAAGAGGAAGAAAGATGAGTGGAACTCTAGAGGCCCACCCTAATGTATTTCAATATTCAACCATGAGAGAAGAAGAGAGAGCTGATATCATGTGTCAAAACATTAAGCATGCATTCTTCCAGCCAGCAGAGAAGAAGATGATAACTTTGCTTCATTTTCATTTGCATAACCATATCATGTCATGGGAACCAAGAAGACCAATACTGTCCAATTTTATGTGGAGGTAATTGATGTGGTAAAAAATTTAGGAGGGGCAAGAAGGTCAATGTATGATCTTGATGAAATTGAGGAAGAACAAAAAGAGAGGGATAGGAAAAATAAAATCAATATAGAGTTTCAAGGATTTGTCAAGTGAGTAAGAGAGCTATGGGAGTAGCCTCATCTAAAATATTTTGAACTAGAGTTTGATATACCATTTAGAGAGCTTGGTTTTCATGGAGTTCCTTTCAAAGCCTCTTCTTTTATTATTCCTATGGTAAACCGTTTGGTAGAGTTGGTGGAATTACCTTTCTTAGTAATCACTATTAGTGAGATTGAGATTGTTGACCTTGAGAGAGTAGGACTTGGGCAAGGCATTTGATATAATGACTACTGTTTTCAAAGACTTCACGTGAGATGTACTCCACATTGGCGTCATTCCTAAATCTTCACTTGATGGCATCAAGGAATGGATGAACTCCATGGATATAAAGTATTATGAAAGAAGAAAGAACTTGAACTGGCAGCCAATTTTGAAGAGTATTACTAATGATCCAAATAAATTTATTAAAAATGGTGGTTGGGAATTTTCGAATATGGAAGCTAGTGATTCTGATTCTGATAATTTAGAAGAGTTAGATCAAGGATATGAACCCTCTAATGTAGAAGAGGAATTAGAATCAGATTTCATGTAGCCACCATCAAGAGTGTTACAAGCCAAGAAGATGGAGGGAATTTTTATATAAGGATAATTTTCAATGTTGCAGATACTGGCTTTAATTCCAACCACAATGGAAACATTGAAATTTCCTAGCAGTATTTATGTTAAGGAAATTTCCTTTAGATGCAAGGATTCAAAGCACATCAACCATGTGGTACAAATGATTAAATCCTAGAGATGATTTGTAGCAATGAAAGACTCTGAAAAGTCAAAGAGAGCTACACTAGTGACTCAGGAGAAACTTCAGCTTTCAAAAAAAAAAGCCAATTAGGTTGGAAGATGTGTGGATCAGGCCAGAATTTGGTGGAAGAGGATGAAATATGATTGGAACTCTAGAGGCCCACCATAATGGATTTTGGTATTCAACCATGAGAGAAGAAGAGAGAGATGATATCATGTATCAAAACATTAAGCATGAATTCTTCCAACCAGCAGAGAAGGAGATGATTACTTTGCTTCATTTTCATTTGCATAACCATATCATGGTGTGAGAACCAAGAAGACCAGGGATTCCCATTTTTATGTTGAGGTAATGGATGTGGTCCAAAATTTAGGAGGGGGGATCCTGATGTCTGCCAAGAGGCATAAATTCAGATGAATTAAGTTCACCTACATGTCTTCCAATGTTTACTTCCAATTTTCATGACCATTTTTCTTGACTATCAAAGTTTACTTACAAATTTGAAATATTTTTTGGTCATTTTGATGAGGATATATTCAGCCAATATGTAAGCATCTTTTTTTTGTATCACAAGCATATGTGCATTGCAAGAATTATGATTATCTATGGTCTAAATCTATTTCATCTCACTTATTGGATCTTCTATTTCAATATTTTCTATGGCCTTCTCTGTTAGATGTAGCACTTGACAATCCTACGTCCTTTCCTTAGCTGAGAAGTGGATTTGAATTTGGAAATACTACACTTTAAAACTAGCTATGGTTTAAGGAGAGCTATTCTAGATTTGTTGTTGACACCCTCAAAATTCAACAAGGACTGAAATGCAAGCTTTCAAACTTAGATTTGAATGTCCATAATTTGATTAATTATGGTTTTCACAAGTAGCTGTCTTTACGTGACTATTCTGAATTGTCAATATGTGTAATAGTGACTGCATCCTTATAAATTTTGGCTACACCTATTCAGAATGCCTTGGTCTTTGGACTCAATAAAAAGTTGTGCATTTTTATTCCATATTTGTAACATGTAGGACATTTAAGGGGTACAACATATAGAAATTTAGTAGTGTCATGCAAGGAAAACTTATAGATGGTGTATCAAGAACAACAGAAAATTATTTTATTAGGGTTAATGCTTTCTTCCCCCACGCTATTGATATTCTCCCCAAAACATGTTTTTATTATTATTTCAATGCATCTCAAAATTCAATGTATTGATTAACATTTGTTACGCATTTCATATATTTATGCAAATGATGCATATATGTTAACTCTTTTAGTGTTGTGACTTCGGTAGTTTGACTTCTATGACAACCAAGCATCAAGCCATTATGTGTGGGAGCACATTTGTGTTTTTAGTTATCTTTTCTGGATAGCTCTACTTGGTGTTGAGGACATTCCATTTATCTTTTGAATGTAAAAAAGTCAAAGTTTCAAGGATTTTTCAAGCAAGTAAGAGAGCTATGAGGGCAGCCTCATCTAAAATATTTTGAACTAGAGTTTGATATACCATTTAGAGAGCTTGGTTTTCATGGAGTTCCTTTCAAAGCCTCTACTTTTATTTTTCCTATGGTAAACTATTTGGTGGAGTTGGTGGAATCACCTTTCTTAGTAATTACTATTAATGATATTGAGAATTTTTAACCTTGAGATAGTAGGACTTGGGAAAAAGGAATTTGATATGGCTATTGTTTTCAAAGACTTCAAGTGGGATGCACTCTGTATGTACGCCATTCCTCAATCTTCGCTTGATGGCATCAAGGAATAGTTGAACTCAATGGTTATAAAGTATTATGAAAGCAAAATGAACTTGAACTAGTGGCCAATTTTGAAGACTATTATTGATGATCCAGATAAATTTATTGAAGATGGTGGTTGGGAATTTTTTAATAGGGAATCTAGTGATTTTGATTCTGATAATTCAAAAGAGTCAAATCAAGGATACAAACCCTCTAATGTAGAAGAGGAATCAAAATTAGATGAGGAAGGTTCAGAAGATGAATCTCTTGTGGATTCAGAGGAGGAAAAAGAATAAGAAGAAGATTTTTGAAGATTAGGAAGGTAAAACATGGGATGAATTAGAAGTCGAAGCTAGAAATACAGATAAGGAAAAAGGAGACGAGTCTAACAGTGAAGATCGGGAAGGGCATAAACGAAAGGTAAAAGCTACAGGGAAGTCTCGGGCACCTGATATTAGAGATTCAAGAGGAATGCCTACCAAGAGGCATAAATTCAGATGAATTGAGTTCATCTACACTCTCCTACTATTTATTCATGCACATAAATGGTCATCTTGTAATCATAAGATTTTAGCTCTATTTACTCATCCTATGCATCAATAAACAACTCAACACAAGAGATGCAAATTGACATATTAACACAACAATATCCAACTAAGTTATTGAAAATCAACTATTGATACCTCGTTCTCCATCCAGATTACAAAATCATTCCACTTTTTGTTTTGTAACATATTATTCTTTTCAAATTGCTTTGGATGGCGACCATATTTCTCCTCCTATCAAAACATGGCACATGGACTAGTTGAAATAATTAATATGTGGGTATGTGTAGGATCGTCATGGAAAAATAGGCCCTTAAGTGGCAATAAAATTCAAAAAAATCAGAGTTAGGCACCTTGACATAAATATTTGAATAAGTTATCTAGATTATTTCAAATATATGTAATAATAGAATCTGTAGCAAATTGAGTGTCGTTTCTAAACTACTAGGTTTTTTTTTTTTTAAATCTATTTGGTGAAAATTTAAAATTTCAATGGAGTAGTACTTAAATTTTAGGGAAAAAATAAGAAGTAGGTGTCTTTCTGACCACCCTAACCACAATAAAATGATAATATTTTTTTATAATATTTTAGATATAAGTAGAGAACTCATGTCTCGATGTGATGCATATTTTTTTGTAATTTTTTTCCAAGTAAATAATTAATTATGAATTTTTTATTACAACTTTTAGAAAATATTAAAACTCATATGTCTAACCACCTTAACTTGGTCAAAACTTAATGAAATTAAAAAAAATAATAATAATCCTATAGTATGTGAAGCATAGAATGTGACACATATTTCGGATTCAAAAAATGTGATACCTTTTGAAAGCTATAGATGTTTTTCAATCAACCTATCAATCAAGACTTTAGTCATAATTCAAATAGAAAATGAATAATAATTATTTATTAAATTTAAAGTAAAACATAATTTATATTGGTGGAAAGCTGAGAATCTCCTTTAAAAACCCTTTTTGTTTCATCAATTTTGGGTTAAAAAAAGTCGTCAGCCACATGGGTCATCATATCACTTACATATCGCCACTTTTTGGCCCATCATGATCCTTCACATACCCATGCAATCATTTACTTTTTACAAGGAAATAAAAAAAATACATCATTTGACATATTAAATATACTTAAAAATGTACAAATCAAGGCCTGTAAACCTTTTTGGCCACTACGATGCATGGCACAAAGTTTCTCAAACCTAGCCTTGGAGGCCTTGTCCTAAAACATATACTAATTCAATTTAACTATGCACAAATAAAATTAAAATATCGTTTAATAAATTTGATATAATCTTATAAGAAAATTAAAATACCTACGTACTCTCCTCACCGGACTTCCTCTGTGCATCTGACTTCTCATATTCTCTTACAAGATCTTTCCATACTTTCACACTTACATCAATTGGCCTTCTTTTCTACCTTAGCTCAAGAGGGATTTTTTTTTCTTTGTTTGGTTGCATCAAAATCTCTTGCAGTTTTGAGACATTTGTAGCTTTATCTTCTTTATAGACCAACCTGTGCCAAATTCAATCTCCATGTCATGGATATCTATTTTTTTTAGTTGCATGGGTATCTGTGAGAATGACAAATGTAGATGGTCTTTGAACCATTGAAGGCATGATTCCTTCAACCTATTCACAATTTTTTTCCTAGCATCTGTCATTTGGACTTCCCCTGAAACCACCTCGTATTCTATCTTTGTATTGTAGCTACCAATGCAAGATTGATAACATGGCGTGGTGGAGGAAGTCTGTTTCCCAGGAGTGGATGGGATATTGGAAATATCTCTTCCATGTTCCAAATTCTTAGTGTTTACTGTCACTTATTTCCTCTTGGATTTTTTGCTTGATCCAGAACTGGTTGGGGAATCAATTGATCTCCTTTCACACAATTGATTTGTTTGCAATGTTTGAGGGGTATTACCAGATTCTTTTTCTATGTATCTTGCAAGTGTTGTCCAATCCATATTAACCAATTTGTTCACTGCCTCTAGAACCCCCAATATGGAATCCAATTCCTTTATCTTTGTCAGTCTCATGTCCCTATATATATATAGATTTAAATTATATTTCTTCTTTTAAATTTAGAAATAAAAAACTAAAAACTACAATCTCCCTTTATCTTTATCAATCTCATGTCCCTATATATATATATTTAAATTATATTTCTTTTAAATGTAGAAATAAAAAACTAAAAACTACAATTTCTCTTTATCTTTGTCAATCTCATATCCCTATATATATATATATATATATATATATATATCTTCTTTTAAATTTATAAATAAAAAACTAAAAAGTAAAATTCAAAGAAATAATGGAAATATTTACAAATCTATAAATTGACAATGAATTACCTCATTGTGGCCAGAGTTTGTTGGCAATGCTCACTTCCTTCTATTGCTTGACATTTTGAGGTGACCTAGGGAAAAAAATTTTTGTCCAGTTTGTGGAGGCAAACGAAGTACACACTGCTAGGTATGAAAGTTTTGTTTTGTGGGAAAATATGTTTGCTGGGTTTCTTAGTGTTGATAAACTAGGGAAAATATGTTCATTGGGTTTACATAGTGTTGATAACCTTATCATGAAAAATATTTCATAATTCAATATTGCACAAACTTTTCATGGCATCGGTGACTATGGCATGACTGGGAAAAACCAAGCGGTTTCTACGTTAATTTTCAGCAGTTGCTTAATAGTGAACAACCCAATTCCTAGATTTACCAAGCATTTCACTATTTCCTTGATACCCAGGTTAGTGAAAGAATATAGAGGCATCTTGGCTTTGTGCTATAATATTTTGAGCCAAAGCTCAAATGGGTAGGGTAAAATTTTTTGTTGGTTTCTCAAAGGTTTTAATATTTATAATGATGGGATAATTTAGAGGTTATCTAGACAGGTTAGGCCATGAACCAATAAACAATCATAAATTCAAATGCAATACAAAGAGTGGTAAACAATCATGAATTCAACCAAGGAAAAAAAAATTGTAACCTTACCTATGGTGTCGCAAACTAAATCTAATTTCTCATCAATTTCTGGTAGCGCCCTGCTCTCTTCCTTTGCACTGTGTTTTTCCCTTTTTTGCTATCTAATTTATTCCTTCACGTAGGAAATTTAAAAAAAAAAAAAAATTGATTCAGTAGTCGGCGCTTTAGTCGGCGTTAGTTAACACCAACTTTAGCGCTAACTTTTGGCCATTAATATAATATGTTTGGGGCACCAAGTGTGCCTAATTAAGCACCTATCATTGTTGTATAGTGACTATTTTCATTGTTGTGTATCGTAGGATCTAGAGTGTTGGAAATAATTCCAACTCCTGCCTTGTTTTTGTAACCACCATTATCTTGTGGCTCCTTCTTCGGATCGGTATGGTAGAGTGGTTTCAACAATAGTGAGGTGAAATCTTATGTGGTGGAACACAAGTCTTCCTTCTATTCTTGGCGGTGTTGCAGTGAATCCCACAAGTCTTCTACCAAATGTGTGTGGTAGTGTGGTGACCACCTCTATCCCACGGCTCCTTCATCAGCTCGGTGCAATAGAGAAGTTTTTATCGATGTCCTACAAGTTGCTTCTTCCTTCTCGGCAGTAGTGTGGTGAAATATTTAGTGGCATCAATTTTATTCATAGAAGAGGCCATGGAGAGAGGACGTGGACGATGTAGAAATACTAAATCATTGAGAGGAAAGTGGGTGGAAATAGATGAGACAATGAAATCTGTAGATACAATAGAGGTAAGAAGAGAAAGCAACCTCAACCAAAGGAGGAAGGTGTTTATTAATTCACAAATGCTACAACATAGAGGAGATATCAATATATCAAATATATGACTAAAGTGGGGTTTTGTGTTGGATAGCATACTTTTTTAAATGATATAATTGGTGTACTAAACATTATTTACTATGTTGTGTATTGTAGGGGCAAGATGAGGCCATGGCAGCAAATCATGTCATGTCAAATGAGGACACAACAGATGAAGTGGGACATCAAGTACTCAAATTTTGACTTAACTTAGGAAAAAATGATCTGATGGAATTTTGTGATACGTCCATCTTTTTTCACAGTATTATTGAAATTTATAATGTATTATCCAATCTTGACATAAATTAATCCATGTTGTTGATTATTTTAGATAGAGATTGGAGAAAATGTAGAGCCTGAGCATTCAACTAGCAAAAGAAGAATATATGTACATGGACGTGGACCTGAAACTATTAAATCATGTAGACAACAGTGGGTGGAAGAGGATATGACAATGGATATTGTAGACACAACAAATGATTGAACTGAAGAAGAGGTAGGTCAGGACTATAGTACATGGGATGAATACTTTTAGAGAATTGTTGTTTGTGGATGTTCTATATGACATGGAAAGAAATAATTTGAAATGAGTGATTGTACATAGAAATTACATATATGGTGAGCTTCTAGTCAATAGTATGCCTCATACAATCGATTAAAACCATAGAATATTAAATCAGTGTGGACTGATGTTTTGTAAACAATGTTGTCAAAATTGTGTTTTATTTAAATTATTGTATAAAAAAAATTGTCTATAAAATAATGTTTTATTATTCAATTGATGTATATATGTTCATACAATTTATATTTATATTTTTAAGACATATTTGATTATATTTATTTGAAATTGATACATTTATGATTTATCCAATTGTTGCCAAATATTAAATAATGCTTGTGTTTGTTGATAGGTAGAATATTTTGATGAAACACATACTAATACCCAAGATCCAATTGGGTTATTAAGATGATCCAAACAATCCTTTAAACCACACTAGGTCGAGAAGATAAATATTGAAGAGAACACTACCACCTTAATGATGATGATCATGATATTGAAAATGCAATGCATGAAGAAGGATTGAATGAAATGCGTATAGGTTCCTTTTGGGATGGAAACAATGATGACAATAATGATGATATGGTTGATAGTAACGATGATACTAGGGTTAATTACCACCAATGTAATGTTGATGATAACAACATCAAAGACTCCATCAAGCAAGTAGTGAAGACACCCGCGTTCAAATCAGGTGAAAGTAGAACATCAAAATAGGCATGCACATTAATATTATTAGAAATCAAGTCACTATTTGGTTGGTCAGAAAAAGGATCCACTACCCTACTGAAGTGAGTTTGAAATTTATTTCTTACTTTGCATTGTCAATTGGTGTACATAATTTGTAAAAATTCATCAACTTCGTTTATATTTCTTTAAGGGGATTTTAAAACCATATATTGTATATAAATAGGACCCTAGTATAGATTGACATATTAAAAATGTTCATCATAAGTCAAACATTCAATTGATTTAATCTCCATCAGTCTTATAGGGCACTAAAAACTAAAATATTCCTTGAAGAGAATGTGTTGCCATCAACTTGTAGAGAGGCATGTTTGTTGTTGGTTGAGTTGGGGATTGAATATAAGAAAATTCATTCATGTAAAAATGATTGCATTTTATATAGAGATGAATATCAAAACAAGGTAGAATACCCTATATGAAAAGAGAAGAGATATTGTATAGATGTACAAGGTCCTACAGCTCCAAAGAAGGTTTTACGTCAGATGCCGATTATACCTAGACTTCAACAAATGTTTCATTGCAATTCACTAGCACAATTTATGGACTAGCATGTAAAGAACAAGAGTAAATATGGATTCATGCAAATTTCGGCTAACTCCAAAGCAATGAAACATATAGAGGAAAAATGGCCAAGAAAATTCAAAGATGAAACTCGTAGTATCAAGTTTGGTCTTGCAATTGATGGAGTGTTCCCATTCTCTTTCCTGAGCTAAAATTATAGTGTTTGGCCAGTCGGATTTATAGGATACAATATTCCCTCATGGATCAGTGTTAGAAAGGAGCACCTTATGCTGAATCTCATTGTTCCAAGAAAACATCAAGTTAAAAACATGGATGTTTATCTTGCACCTTTTATTGATGAGATGCAACTGCTATGGAAAGGCATAAGAATGTATGACATATCACTCCCTCCATCAAATAGGTCCTTCATGTTTTATGGTGTGCTATGTTGGACTATTCATGATTTCCCAAGACTTGGTGTTTGTTCTGATAAGATAAAATATTTACGTATTTACACTCATAATTTATTTTCATCCCAACTTTCATACCTAGTTTTATAATTATTTTTTTGATGTTATTAACATTACTTATTGAATTGCAGGGCTTCAAACAAAAGGGATATTTGCATGTCCAATATGTGCAGAACAATTTCAAGGGTGGTATTCTAAAGATCTACATAAATTTATTTACGCAAACGACAGGGTTTTTTTACCACTAGATCATAGATTTAAAAATCGCCTGAAGAATCAATTTGATGGAAAATTTGAAAATAGATGCCCTCCCATTATTATGGGTCCAAGTGATTGGCTTAAGAAGTATGAAGATGTTGAATTGAAATCTTGGGAGGATTCTTTTGATCTAGGTGATTCAATTGAAGAACCAGAACAAGTTGTAGTTGATATGCTAGAAGGAATGAAAAGGAAATCCATATTTTATGAGCTCCCTTACTGGAAGGATCTATTAATATCTCACCTATTAGATCATATGCACATCTTCAAAAATATCCCAGATTCTATATTTTGACATATATCAGGAAAAGATAAGGACACCTTGTCTTAGAGGAGAGATATTGCTCTTTCGTGTACCAAATTTGATAGAAAACATTTGTGGCCAAACATGGAAAATGAAACATATGCAGAAAATCCATAGATTTTGAGAAAAAAAAAAGAGCTAGACCAACTAAAAAATGTCATCCATTCAATAAGGACGCCTACTGTCTATGGGCCATCACTGGCTAAAGCTTTTATAGTTGATGGACATATCACAGGATTTAAAACACATGATTTTCATAATTTAATGAAGGTATTATATATCAACATTTAACATTTACTGGTAACATTGATTAAGCACTAAATTTATTTTGATATTTTGTTGTGTGAGAAAAAATTGCTAATGATATTTTCATAAATGTGTTTGATAGAATAACATGCAATTGGCAATTAGGGGGGATTCTTGTCTTACAATTGACTTAAGGAATATCATAAGTCGATTGTCAGCATTTACAAGGTATGTGGTTATATGAAATGTTCATGTGTGAGAAACATAGAGATATTATATTGCATTTTAATTTATGACTAAAGGTTCATACTAATTTCCTATTCTTATATTAGGTGGGTGACCTCCAAGGAAATCCATCAATCTGAAGTGCCAAAGTGGAAGAAGGAAATTGCAAAAAGTGTATGTGTATATAAGAAGGAGCTCCCTACAAGTCCATTTAATTATACATTTATTCGATGAAAAAGAATTGGCAGGTGTTGTATTAATGAGGTGGATGTTTTTCTTTGATAGGTATATGAAAAATCTTAAAAGATATGTCCGAAAAAAGGCAAGTCCAGAGGTTTGTATGGATGAAGCATATGTATTGAATGAAGAATTTTTCCTCCTGTGTGAATTCCTTGGTAAGGATTTTGAAGATGGCCCACACGTCTGGGATGAAAAATGAGCATCAGATATTATTGATGGACAAAAACCACAATCTAATGGTGTTGAAATAGAAATTAGTAAGTAAATTCATGATCAGTTCCGCTATTTTTCTTACAATCATTAATTTACTCTGTAATTTATTTTTCAAATTAACAGCATGACATTTGGAGTTTGAAATAAACATGTTGACATGTAATAGGTGTAGATGAAATTCCTATACTCGACAAGTTCATTATGTACCACATAGACTTTATGAACAAATGGATTGATCTGTATGATAAAAAGAGAGAATAAGTGTTAGAAGCAAGAAGACAGTTTAAGAGATCGAACCCAAGGAATACTCCACTTCCCACTCATCTATTTGAGTAATGGGGAAAATATTGCACACTAGAATGGGTTACTGAACAAATTCAAAATCAAATAGAAGATGTAGGTACATATTCAAACATAATAGAAGATGAAATCAACATGTCTAGAGGATGTGAAAGAAGGTACAATTGGAATTTTACACAATTTTGTTTCCTTATAGTTTTGATAGTATTAACTAATTTAATATTCATCATTATATTTGTTTTCACTACAATAAATGGTCCTTCATAGGCGAGGAAATATCCAGCAATGTGGGCATATGGTCGACATTATCGTGTAGAAAGTGTAGACATAAAGAGATGATCCTTCAATTGTGGCATCATGGTTGACTTCAAGCAATCCAGTCGATCAAGCTCAAAAGATAAGAATATAATTGAAGGGAATCTACAATATGTTAGGAAAATACAAGAAATTATTGAGTTGGATTACCGCTCTTTTAATGTTGTATTTTTAAGTTCAGATGGTATGAAGCATTTGAGAGGACACGAAGACATGATACCCATAGTGGATTGTTTTCTATAGATTCCTCATCGTTCCTACCAGAGGATAAGGAGCCTTATGTTCTACCAATTCATTGTGAGTAGGTATTTCTTTAACTAAAACAAGAAGTAGTAGTGACCGTTAATCTATTAATTCATAGCTTATTGTGAATATATACATGTGTTTGTTAATCAATAAATTTTTTATAACATACATCTAATATATGTATTTTGTTCATGTGCAAGTATTTTCTATCAAGATTTTGGACCCGAAATGGATATTTGCCATACATTATGATCCAAGATTAAGGCATGTATTTGACGATGCATTAGTGGATACTAAGAAAAACAATGTTGGACAAAAAAATGAGAGAGAGGGATTAGAGAACATCGAAGAAATCAACATCCATGATGATGTTGAAGATGGTTATGTTCAAGCACAAGAAGACAACAATCCAGAGTTAGATGATGTTATGGAAGACAACAATATGGATGGTATAGAAAATGATGATCCAAATACATTTGGTAACAATATAGATGGTCTACAATAAAATTTCAATGATGATGAAGATGATGCCGGTCAAGATGATGATGATGCTAATATTAAATACTTGAAAGAACATATGAACATTGACAATGATACACTAGATGACATTGTAGCAGACAATAATGTTAATGACCAAGAATTCTAAATTTTCAGAATTATTTGCAATCCATGTTTAAAAAAGGATGATTCTTATGGCCTAAACTTTGAAATGCTTTAGTAATATTATGTTGTACTTAGAAAATTGAAAAAAAAAAAAAATCTCCTAGCAAGCTTTTTTATTTTCCATTATAATTCTAGACCAAACAACATTTGCAAGAATGGACTTTTACACCAATCTTAATTTGTATGAAGTTCACAAACCTATTGTCAAGTAGTAAATTCCTTTCATAGACAGGAAATATAAAGGCTTCATTTAAGAAAAGATAAGTATTCTCTTTCTAAGGGCAATCCACATGCAAAAATTTAAAAGCACATAAAAAAACAATTATATAGTAGAAAATCAAATTCAGTCAATTATGTCTTATTTCGCTTGCACACTTATCTGAAAGACATAGGGTATTCACCATACATTTCCCTTGACAAAGAAAACATGTTCTTTTATTTATTTTTATTGTATATCTCATAAGTGAAATTGTTGTTACATAATGATACACTGAGAAAATAATATATACAAAAAAATGCAAAGAATTTTTTTGAAATTTAACATGCAACCTATTGTGTTGTGCTGAAAGGAATCAAGATTAACTAGGACAAGAAATAAAAATAAAATTTTGATGATTGTACTTAAAAGTGAGCAGGATATGAAAAGTGTGGACAATGATGGTGCTAAAATTGAAAACCCTGATTTTGATGACATTACTATTTTATGTCATTAGAGATAAAGAGCACATACAATTTTATGTACATAGAAAATGAAGATTTGAAACTACTAAACTGAAAATGTAAAAATTGTAAGATTTTTCCTTAAACAATAATTCACATACTCACTTACAAAAAAGGGTGAAGCATTTTTTATTCAAACTTTGTTTTCTTTAATAGACATAATAGTAAAAGAATATTTACAAGTATGAGAATATATACACTGTTTCATAGGATATACAAGTACAAGAATATTTACAAGTACAAGAATATATACATTGTTTCATAGAATATATACACTATTTCATAGACTTCTAAATTTTTAGAGTTATTTGCAATCTGTTGGGTCTCAAAAATGTAGGTTTTTAGACCATAAGAGTGTGCCAATCTCTAAGAGGACTTTAATCCTTAAGACGAACCAATTAAATTAAATTATTTGAAAGGAGTTTAATTCACACCTAACCAAAAACCAATTAAAGCATCCACGCAGTAACAAAAAATGTGCCCTAATAAATCTTGCAGATTTAAACAACTTGAAAAGACCACTTTGGAGACAGTAAAGCAATAAATAAGCATGAAAATTGACACAACAATTGAACACTAAAAATGGATTATGAGTTATAATGTATCTTCTCCATTATATTGCTCAAAATAAAAACATACATTACATGAGTTCTTTTGATATGAATAAGTGGATGATATGGTCTAACTTATTTATTCTAATGGATTAAAATGATGATGATATGATGATCAAAATCAGACCTTGGTTTCCCTATTTTTATGGGAAGCAACAAGCTTCAGGTCTGTTCACAAAATTTACATCGCTTATTAACTAAAGCATAATTAACATAGCATAGAAACTTATAAATAGTTTATTGCTGGATGCACCATAGTTCGTTAATCATCAGCAAGTTCCTGTGACCACCTAAGATCTATTCAAGGCTCAAGCACCATGTTAATACATCCACAACAACCAAACTTTGACTACCTCCAAATATAGCTCGTGCAAGGAAAAATTTAACCTTTGACATGTGATCAATGTATTTATCCTAGGCATAAGTGTTTGCATTTTGTAGAGTGTATGTCATTACATTCTCCAATCTAGCAATCCTCCCGACCTACTTATGTGTTTTCCTGAGTACCTCATCCTCATCATTGATGTCATCAAGGATGCCTAGTAAATATTTTGATATCTCATTTTTCCAAGTTTCCTAATCCTTCAAATCTATGTCTTCAAAGAAATATGGCATGGCCATACATAGTGATTGGTTAAAGGCACTCAATTCCTATGTCAAGATGTTCTAGAATTTTTCATGTGTATTCACGAGGCTCTGACATTCTTGGAGAAAAGAATTATTATCTACATCTTTTTCCTTGATATAGAATTCCATTTCCTTCATCCTATCAAGCAGTCTTCCATGCTCCATGAGGGCCTTGTATTTTCCACTGTGAGCACACCAGACACCATCTACATGTTGGCACATATCTTTGAATTTCATACAAATTATCCATGATGCTACTTCAAAAGTAGTAGCCTTCAATTTTATTTTTAGTTCTTCATGTTCCTTTTGAGCCTTTTCAAATTTAGGCTTCCATTGAGCAGTCTTAGACATGGCCTCTAACACCTTTCTTTCATGTACAATTAAAGGAGAGTAAATCCTTGGAGAAGCAGGCAACCTATCTTTGTAATTGGTTAATTCTTGTTTCAACCTATCATTTTCCTCTATTAGCAACTAGTTATCTCTTACTAGCTTTTGGATCTGGGCTTTAGTTAATTTGGCTACATTCACATTCAAGTTAGTAGTCTCCAAGGGATCTATCTCCCCTACTCTTTGCACCAGGAGATGTCCATAAATTTGATCATGGTTAATGAGAGAAGTCTTCTTGTCTGGGGGTAAAGAGCCCAAATTTGTAAAGTGGTATTATCAGGATTGTACCTTGACCATGTATAGACCGTGTCACCTGCTTCATCGGTTATTTGAAATTTTTTATTCTTTCTCTTCAAAAAGTTGTCAAACATAATGGCTGAACCAATATCCCACCCAAGAAGGAGCATAAATCCATCTTCTTGCAATAATTCTCTTCCTCTTTCGGTAGTCATGTTTCTAATTTCCCTATCAACTTCATGTCGCAACTCTTTCAAGGCATAATCCTCTTTCTTAGGGTCAATGTCCTTTAACCTTTCTCTTATTAGTCTTCCTTTATACTCATGTATAAAGGACTTAAATTCAAGGGTCTGCACAAAAGTATCATCTAATAGCTCATCAAAGTCTTCAAAGGTAATCACACTTCTTTCCAATGGCATCTCATATTAGGGTATAATAGGAGCATTAAACTTTGAGACTTCTTCTTCCTCCTCAGTGTTATCTTCTTCCATGGATGGGGAACCAACTAAAAAGCTCACTTCAAGAGTAGGCTGAGGTGATAAGTGATCTAGTGGTGTGATTTTTTCTACTTTCCTCCTAGTACTAATGCCCCTTCCTCTTTCAAATGCCACAAGTGTCACATCTCTTATCAGTTATTCTTCATGGAGGATTAACTGTCCAATTATTTATGTGGGATCATGTACCTCAAGGAAATACCCTACGTAGCTTGGGTTATTATTCACCTTCCAAGCCTCAACCATCATAACCCTATTGTAGGCATTCATTCTCATCATGTGTTTTTTTCTTTACAATTTCTGCTGACATCTTCTAAAAGGAAACTATGCTCATACCCTTTCAATTTCTAAAAAAATTTGGCATGACAAATGAAGTGTTCAGGATCAAAATTTTCCCTTTTGTTGCCAACTAGAAAGCCATAATAATCCAGTTTACCACTAACCAATTCATAGCCTGAATCAGACATAATAGTGAAATCACCAAAGCATAAAGTGGAAGGCATGGAATTTTGCCTCCCATATCTCTTTAAATGCAGGAAAGTTGCAATTGCCTTATGATCTCTAAATAAGAAACTTTGTCTAGCACAGTCTTAGGTAGAAAATAAGGTGCAACTTCAAATCCATAAACCTTGATAATAGTAAAATCCCCATACATGTACCAATCCACCCAATTGTGATTTATCCTTTCTTCATGACCTATATCTTTTGGTCAGAGAAATCTTAAGATCTATGGGGAGAGGTTGTAATCACATTTGTGGCCTAGCATCTTGTATAGTGGTTTAACAAAATATTCCTCAAAATATAGGTAGTGGGACCTCCCACACCTATTGTCCCACACAAATGTCCACATTTGTACAAGCCTTCAATTTCCATCATTATCTAAGTCTTTTATTCTTAATTCCTCACCCCATATCCCCATCACCTACCCTTCGTATAATATCATGTGCATGAAAAGAGAATAGTGCTTGAAATTAATGGCTTCACTATCATTCTTGATGATATTGAGGGAATTATTGATGGCCTCTAATAAATACTCTGCATAATCATAGGGTCAGGCATTATGGCTCTAGATTTTTGTGGCTAAAACCATGGGAGCAATTGTCATGTTCTTAGGAACATCAATTTCCAGTACTTGACTAGCTAAGTAATAAGTGTATTGAAAGTATTCTTCAAACAAAGCCACAGAGAATGGGGGCTTATTTTCACTAGAGAGCCTCATAGTTTGGTTACCTACACCTTTAACCCTTGTAGAGGAAATTTCCAGCTCTTGTAACTTGTGTCCATGGTGCGGTATTCCTCCAACAAGTTTATGATTCATAATTTTGTTTTCAGGGAAGTGTCTAGCTAAAAAATCATGGAAATATAATCTAGCTTTATGACCATGAATTGTGACCCATTAGGAAAATGAATTTATCTCACCTTTGGATTGTAATTCTTTTCCAACACCTTGATTAACTCTACATTCACAAAGACGTTGGGTACTACAAGTTTACCCAAATTCAAATTCCACGTGTTTGACACTTGGCAATGCCGGAATTTCTTCCTAGAATGATAAATAAAGAGGTTGTAACCCCTACATGGAATCCATACATCTCCCAGATTTTTATTTTTATCTTCTAATGTCACACACGATGGGTTAAGATGTGATTCTCTTCTATATTTTGGCCAAGACCCAGGACACTGATCGATTAAGTCTTAATTCAATTGCCTAGCTACAGTTTTTATATTTTTGCTTTATGTTTGCCTAGGGTTTTTTCCATCTCAATCCTACTCATAAAATTATTCATCTACTTATTGAGAAAATACTTTGAGCTAAGTCTAGACCACTTACTTGGATAAATTCTGCAAATTTCCAGCTTCCTACCACCATCCAAGTTGGTTCTCCAAATCCCTCAATTATAATTCACAGTGATTTCCACTTCTATGAGGCTATATTTATAAAATTTTAGGACACTTCATTGTTCCACATTTGTGATCAAGTTCTTCATTAATAGTGGTAGTCTCATCAATATTTTTGTTATTTGCATCAATCAAACTAATCATAATTTCATAACTGTCGAAGAGACTTTTAATTAAATTGTTTGTTGTTTCTTTGATATGTCAATATGGTGGTGTTTTTCCCTTCCCTTCTTTTGTTTACCACACTACCACCTCGCTCAAGGCTTCTTGTTGTGGGGTTGTGGTGTATATTATTCTACTATATATGTTACTCACCTTCCTGATGGTATAGCAGTGTATGATTTTGATCATTACTTGAAGAGTGTCGATGAGACAATCTTATTTGTCTTACCGATATCTCAATGTCTCTTCGACATTAGATCATATGTTCCTCTAATGTTGGTTGTCGATGTTGATGAGACAAGTTAATGTCTCTTTCCGATATGACACTATCTCATCGATAATTACTTCGTCATATCCAAGAGTTGTGTTTCGCCGAGAACTTGTAGATATACCTTGTCGATGTGACATAAGTGATTCTCTCATTGATATGCATGTATCTTGTTGACATTTCACTATTTTCATCGTCGACGAGACATATCAATAAGTCTCTTCGACATAGGGGTGTCTCATCTACATTTTTTATTTGTGCTTTGTGCTAATGTTAGGGAGACTTTGGAGGGACTCTCCTCTACATGGTGTTGTCTTGGCGATATGCTATGAGCAATCACAGAATTATTTCAAAGGAAGAATAAAATTTGATGCTATGATAAAGGGTTTTATTTGGAAGCTCATGTGAGGGATTTTATTAAATTTAATTTATTATGATAAGAATTTTATGCATATGGTGGATTTAAGAGATGAGTGAAAATGGAAGTATGCAAAAATAATTAGGATGGAATTTTGGCTACAACACAATCCATGTTTAAAAAAGGATGATTATTATGGCCTAAACTTTGAAATGCTTCAGTAATATTATTTGTGTTGATAAAAATTTCCTATTACAATATCTTTAAATTGTTTGATCTTTGGTATGAATTGTTGGCAGAAAAAATTAGGATTACTTGGATGCTTCTTCCATCAATTCTATATCAACATATGTTCGTGAAGACACAAAAGTTAATAGCTCAATCAGGTAGAGATTTTATGATTTTCAAATGAAGAGGAAGGAAATTTTTTATTTTTTCTACATTACATTCATGTGCATAAAAAAATTAAAAATATTACATTACTAGATTTCACTTATGCAAATGCATATAATATAGGAAAGATTTCACAATCCTTTCAAAAATGTAGTCTTTATTCAAAATCTAAATGTAGGTTGTTCCACACAAGTCATGGGACTAACTATTTGAATGCATATAATCGAAAAACTATATATTTATAGATACAAAAGAGAAAATTCACATAAAGAGAAAGGGGACCCATCATTGCCTCAATGACGAATCCTGGTTTCTTTGTTCTGCATCATCTTCATTCTTCCTTCTTGTCTAAGGCTCCAAGTTGATGTATTCCTTGTTGCCCCTAGGTTCCCTGCATTTGAGTGAGAAGAGTGTTGATAGAGAAATGAAGGATCACAAGTCAAAATATGTGCATACATCTATAAACATATAATTTTATTTATGTGCATTCAAATAACTTGCATACCATAGATGTCTAAGAAAACAAGAAAGTTATCAAACATATCTATCATATGCTCGGTTCTATCTAACATTTTTTTTCATTGTGCAAGTATAGATAAAATTAGATTGTTGTTTTGTTTATTTGGTCACAACATATGGGGTGAAATGTGGCTCCCACAAGGTCTAAGCCTAGCCTTCTTCCCTATTATTTCATTTGAGAAGGATAATCACAAGTAAACCATCCACGAAGCATTCAAGATCAATCTTTGCAAGGATAGTGGAGTATGTTGGTAAGGGGTAATCTCCTTATTGATAAAGATTTATCCTTATTAATAAGAAAATTACACTATCAACATAGCCATGATTCTAACAAAACTGATCATCAAGGATTCCAAGATAGTTTTCATTAATAGTCTGGTTAAAAGTAAGCAACTCCAAGAATCATAACAGTCACAATAATTGAACATGAGGGGCAGTCATGTAGATTAAAAGCTTACACAATAATCACTTGCAAAGATAGAGACAACATGTTTCAACATAAAAAATTAAATTGAATGCATGAAAGGTAAAATGATGAAGTCCATAATAGTGAGTGTTGCTTAAGAGGGATTGAATGACAACTTTTTGTATCAAGGAGAACAAGGTAACCTCAAACTCTATTGTACCTGAGTATGACAGTACCTGACCTTCTAGTATTTCTAGATGGAACCTATAGAGGAAAAGTGTAGTCTTCATCTGAAGGAACCATCTTCAAAGCTCTTCCCTGAAATGAGGGTTGAAAAAATTAGAAGACAAGAAATACCAAAATTCTAAAGTAACAATTTGTATGAAGACAAATGTCAGAAATTATAATTAAAAAGACAAATCCTTACAATTGGACCTCAAATTGGACCAAACAAATTTATGATTTATCTTTAGAGTGTAGGAACTTTCTCTATCAAAGCTTCACGACCTGAAATTGGATATCAAATTGGACCAATAAAATTTATGATTTTATCTTTAGAATATAGGAACTTTCTTTGTTCGATATTCACAACCTCAAATTAGATCAAAAGCTCGATAAGAAGATTTATGATTTTATCTTTAGAATGTACAAACTTTCTCTATCGGATATTAAAGATGCAAGGTTGGATCAGAAACTAGATAAGCAGATTTATGATTTTATCTTTAGAATGTAGGAGCTTCCTCTATCGAATATTTGGAAATTCCTACACACAAGTTCTGCTTCGAAGCGAAAACACCCAGAAGTGTTTCACACTGGCTCAAGGTACAATCCAACCTGGTTATGAAACTAATAGCAATCCATTTTTTCTTGAACCGTCCATACTTGAACATTGCATCACAATCTATTCTTCCTACACATAAAAATGCCACATATTAACCCATTCTAAATAAAACTCAAAATACCATGAAACAATGAGTCTCCTATATTAGTAAGTAAGTACGCAATCTATAGGGCATAGTTTTATTTTATACAAGGATGCTCATGAAAGGAATCTTCAAGTGACAATGAGTGAATTGCTTGAGATTTCAGCTGATGGTGCAATATCCAGTCTTAAATGCAGTTAACAAAGTAGTAAATGTGCAAGAAAATCAGATTGTACAAAACAAACAATTCACAATGTTATCCTCCATAATGCCTTAATTTTGAAGACAAAAATCTCATTGTATCTTGATGAAATTAGTGAACTTAATGGTCAATCATTGGCAACCATGATTTTAAAACATGCTATTGTTCTGATGGAGGCAACATTTTAAGCAAGGCGGTGAGTGGTGGTTTGGAACAATGGCAGGTATGAAGGACTTGCTTTATATGCATACTATGCAGTCTAGCTTAAGACAATGTTCTTAGAAGAGATTGAAGGTTGATTATGGAACTCAAGGGTTACCATGATAAATATTAAAGAAAAGATTGAAATCTATTTAAAAGCCACTATCATGAAGATATTAAAGATCTCAAATGAAAAACCCTAGCAGCTAGAGTAATGAACATAGTGTGAAAGAGGACAGTGTGCTAGGGAAAAATTAGGAGATCTCCACATTATCTAATCATAGGAGAATACATCATTTATTTATTTATTTTAAATTAAAAGAAATTATTATAAACCCTATATAGGACACATTGATACTTCAAAAGAATCTGATTTATTTTTTTAAATTAAAAGAAGTCATTCTAAACCCTATATAGGATACATTTATACTTCAAAAGCATCTAAAGGAATTTGAGATTATGCAAACATATATCAATTAAATACCTAGATTACAAACAGTGGCATGAACATTGTAACCCTTGTTGATCAGAGCAGGAATGAGATAAACAACAATGAATCCTATGCCTCCTATCACGCACATCTCCTTACCATTCTTTGTCATTATTTACTGAAACACTTCTCCATTTTAGCGGGCTACACTTGAAAATAAGGTTCAACAAAGTTTTCATTGTATGTTTATTAAAATGAGAACTCCATTCTAGCGGGCTATGCCTAAAAATAAGATTTCGACAAAAAATTTAGAGTATGTTTATTAGAGTTTTAGAGTATTTTTGCGAGCTATATTCTTTCCTCCTTAAATGATTTAGTGTTGTAAATTGTAATGGTGCCACGATTACCATACTATCTTCATCTCTTATTATACTCGTTGCGGTATGGTGGCGTTTTTCCCTTCCCTTTAGTTGTTTATCGCACTACCACCTTGCTCAAGGCTTCTTGTTTCAGGGTTGCAGTGTATACCACTCTACTGCATATGTTTCTCACCTTCCTAGAGGTATAGAAGTGTATGCTTTTTATCATTACATGAAGAGTGTTAATGAGACAATCTTATTTTTCTTATCGATATCTCAATGTCTCATCAACATTAATTCATTATATCCAAGAGTTGTTTTTTGCCAAGCACTTGTAGATATACCTTATTGATGTGATGTAAGTGATTCTCTCCTTGATATCCCTATATCTTGTTGAAATTTCATTGTTTTACATCGTTGATGAGACATATAAATAATTCTCTTAGACATAGGTGTGTCTAAACTAGTGCTAAACCCGAAGCTAAACTTGAAGCTAAAGTTGGAGCTAAAAATGGCACTAAAATCAAAGCTGAACTTAGAGCCAAAGGTGAAACTAATGGCAATGCCACACTCGAAGCCAATATCAGTGCTAAAGACAGTTCTAATTTTGGTGCAAATTAGCACCTAAATTAGTGTTGAATTGTCCCAATCGATGCAAATAAACGCAAAAAATAGTGCCATCCCGATAAATAGCATTGACATTTTCAAAAAATTGGCAAAAAATACACTAAAACAGTGGGTGGAAGAAAAAAAAAAAGGAGAAAAATATGGAGCAAATCATAGGGATTTGTTGTAGTGTCAATTCTTAATTTTGTTTTTTGTTTCAGGCCAACTAGATCAATTTGGGTTTAAAATTAAACAGTCATCGTTTTTTTTTCAAAATTGGTTAAAATTGAACCTTAAACACTTACTAGAATTTCAATTTAGTCTAAAATTGAACAATCAACCTCACACTTCATCTTGGTGCTATAAAACAAATGCATTACTGCTTTTGGAATCTAAAATGAACAAGTGTATTTAGTTTTTTGTAATCTTTTTCACAAAGTAATATCATTTAAAAGACGTGTGCACTTTTCTCATGCTTCACGGTGATCTTGAGAATAAAAAGTATTTTAGTGATATTAAGTTGTATAAAATATTTCCTCCACACTTCAATTTGGGCACTTCAAAATTGAACAAACCTTGCTAGTGTGAGTTAGGTTATCACGTGTGTTCTCTCTTTGTTTCTCAACAAAGATTGATCAAACAACGGATGTGCTTTCTTGCTATTGTTTACCCTTAGAGAGCCTACCTTGGTGGGAAAAATTACTCACCCCAAGGGAACGACTCAAACTGGTATACAAATTCAAATGTTGAGGAAATCTCATCATTATAGGAGCTCCTACAAACAAGAAGGTGATATTCTTTATATGATTTGATCTTGTCTGTCGCGTGGCCTTCTGAATAGGTACCTTGATTAAGAGCCAAAATTGTGTAAAATCCAAAATCCTTATCTATTTGTTGGTGCAAGAACGTTCGTTCTGAAGCCATCCCACATTTTTATGACCCTTAGTAGAGATGAGAAGTATGCCATGGGATTTTCATGGGTACTAATGCTTGGCTGACCTGAGAAGTGTGTGTCATGGAGGGGAGCCAGTGTGGTTAAGCATCTACTCATCCTAGGTTTATACATCATTTTAAAATAAAAACACTTTGCTTGGATCTAAAACACTTGAAAACAAACATTCACCAAATCTTCCAAATTTCAAACCCTTTAGGAGGGGAAAATACCTTTGACAAATTTGAGTGCTCTTGCTTGTCATAGGGATTTCATCCTTAGAGGCTTCTAAGTATTTGGATTTAATCATAATTTTCTCTTACTAAAGGCAACACTAGGAAACTATTGCCTTGATTTGCTTGATTTCCACATAATGGACCTTGTGGGATGAAAATAAATTAGGATATTAAACATTTAGTTTGAAACATAATCAAGAAAGTGTTTCTGGTAAAAAGAACTGAATCTAAGCAAGATAACAAATAATTGAACCTTAGATGTGCTTGATCCCATGATTTCTAGAAAGGTCAAAGTTCCCAAACCAAGTCATCGCAAGTCCTTTAGTCCAAAAGCTTGTGAGGAATGACTTTCAAGACTTCAGGAAGTTAGAGAAAGGTTGGTCTGTAATTTTTACAAGCTTCAAAGAACAATCCTAATTTGTACGAATTTATTGCCAACAAATCCAAGTCTCTTTCAACGATTTGCGTTTCTCACATAGGAAGTACAAGAATGTTCTTCAATACCGAGGTCTTGAAGAAACGAAGTTTATCTATGTCTAATCTAGGATCAAAATCAACATTCTCATCCATCCCTCAAACATCAATCAAATCTCATCTCACCGTCAACTCTTAGAATCTTGGAAAAACCCCTCATTCTAGACTTTTGGACAATCCTTTAAATCAAATAAAAAATCCTCTTTTTTGACTAAGTATGTGTAGATGAATCCTTCTTCATGTTCTTAGTTAAATTATCAATCCTTGTGAACAAATTCATTCCAAGATAAACATCCAACCTCTCAGTATTTAAGAGTTCATTATCCAAATCCAAATCCAAATCAAATCAAGTCAAACATCAACAATCCTAAAGTCCTAAAGTCTAGTGTCCCTTGAAGATTCTTAAGATTTCAATCATTCACACTATCCATCCTCCATTTATCTCATCTCCATCCTTTGATCCTTAAATAAAACTTGGATTCTCTTCTTTGAGCCTAAATTTTAGACCAATCTAAGGTGTTAGAGGTTTATCTCTTACATTCCTGAAAATTGATCCCTATTTTATGGTTCAAACTCGATCTCAATACAAGAAAAAACATTGAGAAAAACAAAGAAATGTCCATTTCAAGCAATCTGAGTTAAACTGAAACAAAATTCAACCTTACGATATCCATTAAACTCCCAATTAATCCTTCTCCAATAACTCAAAATCCTCAAGAGGAAGGTCAACTGGAAGACATCACCAATAATTTCTTGGGAATGATTGAAGAAGAAATCATAGAAATGGTCCAAAATCCTGAGAATCATAAAATTGTCAATGCCATTATGAGACTTAATCCTTTGCAATACATGCTAGAATTGATGAAAGGAGGGGCTAAACTCCCTTTTGATTATGATGTAAGAACTATCATGGATAAATCTCTTGGGATCATTCGACCAATCTCATCCACGCATCTATCTCAAAGAATCACTCAAAGCATACCTCAAATCACATCATCCATTTCTCCAACTCAACCAATTGTCAACAAGGGAAGCTCATTGCTTCAAGAATTTCAAACACAGCCCCTTGTGAACAACCAAGATTTATATGTGAATACCATGCTATGTAAATCCATCCCTTTGAATCCATTACACCCATATGTTCCACTCACATTTCATGATCCCACCAATCCATCCTCTTTTCATGCAACACCGGTATACCCTCTCAACACACAAACCTATCTCCCCATGACCTCACAAGGAGAAGGTGGATTATTTAGACCAAGGGGAATCTTCGATCCCTCATCATCATCATCATAATTTTCCCAAGGGAATACACAACTCATTTTTCCACCACTTCCACATTTTCTAGTAACATCCATACCACTCCTTGGGTTAGGTATTCCCCCTTTACCAACCATCAATCAAAAAAATCTAAACAACCCTCCAATTGTAAATCAAAAAAAAATACCAAAACCTCTCATCTTTCCATCAATATCGCAACAACAAGTGGCAACCATTAAAGGAACCCAAGCAATCAACACATCATCTACCACCCCTTAGATATCTCAAAACATGGTCTCTCAAGGACCAACCATATCAATCACACCATCCACCACACAAACCTCAATTATGAATACAATGATACCCCTCATCACAACAAAAAAAACTATTCTAAATTCTCCACCTCTACCACCAAGTCCAAATGTGGCCAATCAATATAGTATCACATTGCAAGTAGCTCGACAAGACTACCAGAAAGCACTCCAACAATTCCAAATGCAACAAGCTACACAACAAGTCCAACAGGTAGCCCAAGTGCAAGAACATGCTTTATTACAACAACAAGCCACCCAAGCCACCGAAGATTCGCAAGCTACACAAGCACCTCAAGCCGCACAAGCTATACAGGCTACCTAGGTTGCACAGGCAACTCAACAAGCACAGGGTCAAGCTCAAGCCCAATATCAATCTTAGCAAGTGCAAGCCAAAGCTCAATACCATGCACAACTGCAATCAACTCAACAACAAGAATATCAAAAATCCTTGCAACAATATCAAGTGTAATAGGAAGCAGCCCAACAACAACAAAAATCCTAGCAACAAGCATTGTTGGCACAATAGAAGAAAAAATACCAACAACAAGCTTTGTTGGTACAACAACAATTACAAGCATATCAACAAGCATTGGCTACACAAAAAATCCCCGTGAATGCACCACCCAATCCACAAGTCACTACACCCATCATCACTACTCCAACCCAGGACACATTCATCCCACCACCTGACCCTCAAAATGACTTGTCCACCCAAATCAAGAAACTCTCACAATAGGTGTTGGACATCCAATCTAGGAAAACCCCTAAATCACAGGTGAATCTATGTCCTTATTCATTTGATAGGAGCATTGTGATGAAACCATTTCCACAAGGCTTTGAGATCCCAAAAATTGAAAAGTACCACGGACTTGGAAACCCTCAAGATCACATCAGGGAATTCCACATGAATTGCATGGAAGTAGCCTATGATGACTCCTATTTAATGAGGCTCTTCCCACAAAGTTTGGCTAGCCCAGCCATGGAATGGTTCTCCCGACTTCCTCCAAGAATCAAGAAAATCCAAGAAATTGTAGACGTGTTCATGCAAAATTATGCATTCAACATGGGCATGGATGTAACCTTGGAGGAATTATCCAACCTCAATAAATAAAAGGAAGAATCATTTGGATCTTTATTACAATGATGGTTATTTAAAGCCAGCAAAATCAAGTGGGCCATTCTAGAAGAGCAACAAGTTGGGACTATCATTGCAAATCTTGAAGGAACTTTGGCCTTCCATATTAAAGTCCAATGCATCACATCCTAAGACCAACTCAACCCTAAAGATCTCAGCATCAAAAGAGCTATCACCGCACAAGGGGGAACACCTTCTTATCAAGATAATCTCCCATTGACAAGATATAATGGTAAACCACGGACATGGGTGAAAAACAAGAATTTCACCAATGATGGGGTTGTTGATGCTAAGGTTGTAATCAGTTCTCCAAAACCAAACACACAACAAAAAAGATATTAGCAACCTCAAAGTAACAATCAAAACACCCCTCGATCTAGCACACCCCAACAACAAAACAACACATAGATAGTTAATAATGTCAATGATCAAGGTGGACCATCCATAAGAAACTGACAACCTCCAAAATGAAAATACACACTGCTTGGAGAATCGCTTGAATTTTTCATGAAACAACTCATTGACGTCAACATCATCATGCTCCCTGTCATTGAAAGTTACTAGGAGCCTCAAGTTAAGCCACCATGGTATAACAAGAAGCACCTGTGTGACTTTCATAAGATAAAGGGGCACACAAAAACTAGTTGCATGAGTCTCAAAAACCTAATCCAAGACCCGATTGAAAACAAGACTATTTTTGTTGAACATCCCACGCTAAGATTTTGGAATCAGGACCTCAAGATATACACAAACCCAACATTGGATCACAATAAGGAAAATGAAAATGGGAAAGGTAAGAAGTATGGAAGTGCTAACCATGTATATGACCATGTTGTCACATCCCTAGATGAATGGGTAGGTTTTATCCATATCCCAGGATCCAAAGTTGATTGTGGAGTCACCACATGAAGCGAAAAAATCACCATGACTGGACAATCCACACAAGCCAGAGCACCTCCCACAAATTACAAATCAGTCACCAATGACTATAATGTCATGGAATAGCTAAGGAAGACCCTCGCTCAGATCTCCATCATGGAGTTCCTAAAAATTTCACTTGCGCATAGGGATATTTTTGAAAAGTCCCTCGCTGAGTCTTCTATACCCACAGACCTTGCTGCGGATCAATTTCAAGCTATGGTTGAAAACATCACAATTCCACATCTCCTAACATTCTTTGAGAAATATCTCCTAGCCCAACCATCTCACAATCATGCACTTCATTTGGAAGTCTTTGTCCATAAGAATAAGGTCAAACGGGTCTTATTGGATGGAGGTGCAAGGTTGAATATTTTTTCCCTTAAGCTAATAAAAGATCTGGGGTTTTCTGAGGACATGATTGAAAAAAGAAAAGGTATCACAATCTAGGCTTATGATGATTAGGAAAGGGTGTCTCAAGGCACTATTCAACTTCCCATTTAGGTGGGACCAGCCATTATGGAAACCACTTGCTAGGTCCTTGATCTCGATCTCCCATATAACATTCTTTTGGGCGCTCATGGATACATGGGATGAAAGTGGTTGCATCCACATTTCATCAATGTGTTAAATTCCCCTATAAAAACCAAGAGGTCACAATTCATGGTTATCCCAAACCCTTTTCCTATTGCAAAAATCTAGAATCCAAGTTCTAAAAAATCCCTCAAGTGCCAAAAAATGATGAAGGCCCTACAACTCCATACATGGACCCATCCACTTTACCATCCACATCCACTTATGCGATAGAGACACCTGTCCTTTTTTATATCAAGGTCATTATCCAAGAGAATAGGTGTGGAGATTATAAAATGAATAAGGGAGATTTTGTGGTAGGGGAGTTACCTCAATCCCCTAGATCCCATGGGCAGTCGCAACCAACTAGTATGACATCTCAAACCTTTAGAGAAAATCCCTCTTGATTCATAAGTTGGGGAGATCTAGGCCAAGAAGTGGTGGATGAAAGAGATATATTCAATATCCTATATCAAGATGAAATACTTGTACTAGCCCTTCCTATGGATGACGCTAAAAAAGGACTTAATTTAATGTTGGGCATGGGTTATAACAAGAATGAAAGCCTTGGAAAGAACAACAACAGTAGAATAGAACCCATGATTGCTGAGAAGCGCGCAAAAAATATTGGCCTTGGATGTACCCCTCTAAGTATAACCATATGTGGCAAGATTCCCCTCTTTAAAGTAGTTAAAACTCCCCTTCATTTACCAGTATCTATAGGTCTACCCTTAGATAACTTTACCTTTGATATAACTGATGTGTGTAGTAGTTACGAGGACCCCCTAACTAACTTTCATATGCCTTCGTAGATTCCTCCCTATTCATGATCAGTACCCTACCTTTTGAGTCAGACCATCAAACCCATGCAATAAACCTAGTCTATCCCCAACTCATCGATTATAGCCAACGAGGACCACCAATTCTGGACACATTCAAAAATGATGAGACACTGTCATAATTCATTGGATTATGGGATGTGGTACCATATGGAGATCACAAAGTTGGGTTTGACATCATATTGGATACACAAGCCTATTATAGGGAAACAATTGAATCCTTCAATTACAAAAGTGAAAATTTGAGAATAATCTCTAGGTCTTTGAGTTAAAACCACACTGTGACAGTCTTTGACCTAAAAATAGTAAAAATAAAGGACACATCCAATGGTGAAAACCTCTCTAAGGCACTAGAGGATGAAGGATTTAATCTTCCTCTCAGTGCTATCCATCAGGAAAAGTTAGCGGTTCTGGTAAAACAATACAATCTAGATAATTTGGGAATAGAAGAACTACCACACATAACATTCTATGTCGATTCAATTCTCACAGAAGAACAGGAACTCCTAGTTGCATTCCTAAAGGAAAGAAAGATAAACTTCGCTTGAACCTATGCCAACATGTCTGGGCTTGATTTGGAGGTTGTGGTTCATCACCTAGTTGTATATCCTAAAGAAAATCCTGTGATACAAAAGCTGAGAAAAATGCATCCCCAAATAGCATTGCTAGTCAAAATGGAATGAAAAAAGCTCCTAGATGTAGGATTCATATGGTTGATTGATTATCTAGAGTGGGTCTCAAACCTTGTACCTATTTCAAAGCCCACTAGGGGCATCCGCAACTACACGGACTTCAAAGATTTGAACAAAGCATGTCCAAAGGATGAGTTTCCACTTCCAAACATTGACATGAGATGCTATCATTAATGGATGGATTCTCAGGATACAATCAAATCATGATAGCTAAGGAAGACCAGCACAAGACAACTTTCACTTGTCTATGGGGAACACACCACTTGAATATGATGCCATTCAGGTTGAAGAACTCAAGATAAACCTACAAGAGGTCCATGACATTAATATTCCATGATATGATCCATAAAACTATGGAAGATTATGTGGACGACATACTAGCTAAATCAAAGAATTGATAGGATCACATATAAACTCTAAGCTCCATTTTTTGAAAGAATATAAAAGTACAAGGTCTGACTTAATCCAAAGAAGTGTTACTTCAGGGTACAATCGAGTAAACTCCTAGGATACATCATATCCATGAGAGGAATTGAGGTCAACCTCGCCAAAGTCAAATCCATCCTCAAATTGGAGGCACCCAGGACATTGAAGCAGCTAAGAGGTCTACAAGGAAGACTCCAATGCATCCATCAATTCATAGCACAACTAGCAGACAAGGAAATCCTATATTCTCATTTACTCCACAAGGGAGTAGCATACAAATGGGATGAGAAATGTGAACAATCGTTCAACAAGATCAAGGATTATTTTATCATACCACCAATCCTTATGCCACCGATTCTAGGAAAACCTTTGATATTATACATATTAGCAACAACAACAACCCTTAGCGCTCTCTTAGAATAACATGACAAAATGGGAAGGAGAGAGCTATATATTACATCAGCAGGACCATGGTGGGACATGAGCTGAACTATACACCCATTAAGGAAGCCTGTCTAGCAGTCGTGTTTATAGCATAAAAATATAGGCATTACATGCTAGCACATCGGATCAAACTCATTGCAAAAATAGACCCACTCAAGTACCTACTTTCTAAAGAAACTCTCACAAGATGGATGGATAAGTGGGTTATTATCCTAACGAAGCATGACATTGAGTATGTAGAATCCAAGGCTATCAAAGGACAAGTAATCGCATATCAACTGGAAAAAGAACCTATATATGCAGAGAATCCACTTGTTTTAGAGTTCCTAGTGAATCAATCTTCAACTTTACTGTAGCAGATCACTGGAAAATGTATTTTGATGGATCCTACACATAACATGGATCAGGATCAGGAATCTTCTTCATCACTCCCTAAGGGGACTACATACCTAAATCATACAATTTGTCATTCCTATGCACAAACAACATCGTAGAATAGGAGTCTCTTATCATAGGGCTAAGGATCATAGTGTGGTACTTAAGTTCTAAGGAGTCTCACAACTCGTATTCAACTAGGTATATACTAAATATCAAATGAAGGACAACAAGTTGACCCCATACAAGAAGTTGGTAGAAACCCTAAGGAGTCCTTTATTGATATTACATTTGAATAGCTACGAAGATAAAATAATAGAGCAGCGGATGCAATGGCTATGATCGGATCACTCTTGGAGATCCCACACAACGTCCCAAAACAAGAATTCCTCATAGAGAAACTTCTCGTACCAGCATTCAAGGTACCAAAGTCTAAATTAGTGTGTGAAATCATTGGTCCCAATGATCCTTGGTACCATGATATTTACACTTACCTAAGAATAGGATTTCTCCCCGCCAACATAACCCCAAACCTTAAAAGAGCCTTTGTCAAAAATTCATCATGTTTTGTTATCTTATGCGACACCCTATACCGTAGAAGTATTGAGGGAACCCTGTTATGATGCTTAAACATTGAGGAAGATTTGACTGTTTTAACGGAGGTATATAATGGCATCTACGGTTCACATTCAGGTGGAATGACCTTCACCAATAATTTGTTGAGAATGGGGTACTACTGGCCGATAATGGAAAGAGAAGTGGGTATGTGCAGGATCATGATGGGCCAAAAGGTGGTGATATGTAAGTGATATCATGGCCCATATGGCTTACAACTTTTTTTTAACCCAAAATTGATGAAATGAAAAGGGTTTTCAAAGGATATTCTCATCTTTCCACTAATATAAATAATTCTTTACTTTGAATTTAATAAATAATCATTATTCATATTCTATATGAATTGCAACTAAAGTAATAATTTATAGGATGATTGGAAACCATCTATAGCTTTCAAACGGTATCACCTTTTTTGAATCAGAAACATGCATCACATTCTATGCTTCACATACTATAGGATTAAAAAAAAAAATCATGATGTTTTGACCAAATTAAGGTAGTCATACATACGATTTTTCATATTTTTTAAAATTAGTATTAAAAAAACCATAATTAATTATTTACTTGGAAAAAAATTACAAAAAATATGCATCACATCAAGAAATGAGTCTTATACTTATATCTAAAATATTATAAAAAAATATTATCATTTTATTGTGGTTAAGGTGGTTAGACAAACACCTACTTCTTATTTTTTCTTTGAAATTTAAGTACTACTGCATTGAAATTTCAATTTTCACCAATTAGATTTTCCTACATTTTAAATAAACCTAGTAGTTTAGAAACTACATTCAATTTGCTACAGATTCTATTCTTACATATTTTTTAAATAATATAGATAACTTATTGAAACTTTTACATCAAGTTTCCTAAATGATTTTTTGAATTTTCACCGCCACTTAAGGGCCTATTTTTTTCATGATGATCCTACACATACCCAAGTACATGACTATGTCAAAAAAAAATTGCAGTGTCATCATCATGGAGACCTCATCCATGCACCAACTCAAGAGCTCAACCTAATTATCACACCTTGGCCCTTTTCATAGTGGGGGCTCAATCTCATTAGTAAAATCACTCACACCTCATCTAATGGGCATAATTTTATCACCACCATAGAATAATTCATGAAGTGGGTGGAATCCATCATGTGACCTACATTACAGGAAAGCAGATATCTAAGTTTATATTGAATAATCTCATTTGTCGATACAGTGTCCCTCAAGCCATTATCTCAGATAATGGGACACCTTTCAAAAATTAGGATGTTCAAGAGCTATGCCAAAAGTTCAAAATACAACATCACTTTTCCACCCCATATTATCCCCAAGAAAATTTCCAAGTAGAAGCTACCAATAAAACCATCTTGAAAATCCTCAAAAAAATTATCAATGATGTTAGTTGTGACTGGCATTTGTAGTTGAATCTAGCCTTATGGGACTACTTCACAAGCATCTGCAAACCAACAAGTACCACCACCTTCTCCTTAGTCTATGGATAAAAATCCATACTCCCCATTGAGATTGAACTTCCATCCTTGAGGATATCATTGCAGAATTTCATAATAGATGAAGAATACTTGAGTCTCACGATTGAATGAGCTGGAACAACTGGATGAGCAACGTATGGATGCCTTAAACCACTTGCAAGTCTATCAGAATCACCTCAAGCAAAGCTACAACAATAAAATCAAGAGGCGGATCTTCCAAGTCGGTGAGCTAGTACTGAAGGAAAATCAGAAGAACGTGCCAAATACAGATAGCAAGGGCAAGTTAGAGCCAAACTGGCTAGGACAATTCATCGTCACCACAAGCTACAAGCTAGGGTAATATCAACTATCAATGCCTGAAGGTGAACCCCTGTAGGAACCCATGAATATCTCTCATATCAAAAAAAATTATGCCTAATCTTTTAAGGGTAAAACCAAAAATACAAAAAAATCCAAAAAAATTAGAAAAAGGATTAAAAAATAGTAAGGAGAAAAAAAAATTGTCCTCTAGTGAAAACCACTTTGGTGGCACTTTGGGCAAGTACCTTGGTGAAAACCTAGAAAATAGGTGCCTTGTGTAAATAAATCACTCTCCATCCACCAAGATCTTGATGGCTTATTATGCACACTTATCATTCATCCATCCATCACATTTCATTGATCCTTCCATTCATCCATATGTGTCCACATCATAGCTTGATCTCTTTTTTGTATCATGTTCCACCCTAGTACTACTTGGCACATTCCTAATGCCGGTTTGTCCTGCCTATATCAAAGTAGTCTATCACACCACACTAGATGCATGTTCCTATATTGGCATCAGATCAGATTCATGTATATTCTTACGATCTTCCTTAAAATCAAAAATAAAATAAAAATCATAAAACCCTTCAAAAAATCCAAAAACATTCATAAAATCATTCAAAAAATCCAAAAACATTCATAAAATCCTTCAAAAACATCCAAAAAACATTCAAAACATGTCAAAATCCAAAAATAGGGTAAAAATTAAAAAGAATCAAAAAATAGAGTCGTCATGTCGAACTACATTGTCTCTAAGCTTGAACGTAGGCAAGGTGGATCTTTGATCAGCACTCAAGACACCCTAGGTCAGTCCATGAGAAGTCTTTCATAATAAGCTGACAAATCCATTTGTTTATATCTTCATCTTCTAAATTGGTCAAGTCGTCAGTCGAACTATGTGGTCTCTGCATATATAATGTAGGCAAAGATATTCTTTGATTAGCCCTGAGGCCCCTAGGATAGGTCTTCAGGTTAGGTTCTTGGTCAAAATCTTAGAAAACCCAAAAACATTGGAAATTTTGAAAATCAAAACATTTGCAAAACATTTCAAAAGATACTAAAAACAACCTCAAAACATTTCAAAAATCCAAAAAAAATAAAAAAACCCAAAAAGGTGCATCCATTCCATTTCAACATCCACCCACAAGAATCAATCACTCATAATAACTCAATCATCACTTTCACCCTTTGGCAAAACAATCAGAAGCAAGCTTAGTAGTTGAAATTGTGCTCTCAAACGTCAAGGTCTTAAGTCTAGGTTAGTAGGTAAACAATATGGTCAACTCCTAATATGAATAGCCTATCATCCAGTCAATCTCACCATCATTTGATAACATCATGTCCTAGGATGAATCCTTCCTACAATGGACATCAACATCAGGCATCACCATAATTAGTCTTGGCTAGCGGTATGATGAACATTGACTTGTTTTTGTATTTGATCTTTGTCTTTTTATTTATCTTATTGTTCTCATTCCAATGACCTCTCGATGATGTCTAAACAAAAATATTTAGAGAGAAAGGAATGGGGCAATGATCATTATCTTTTTATCTGATGTTCTTGTTGGATGTTCTTGTAATATAACCCTGGTCATACATGTTTTGTTTAGTTTGTAGGGAAAGTGGTTTAGGTGCCTTGTTGACCACATAGGAAGGCTTTTCTTTCTATGTTTTCATCTAAGATATTTGATATATCTAAACTGCATTTTAAATAAGGTTTTGTATGTTAGGTATGAACAGGAGTACTCCTATCTAATTGTCGAGTCAAATTCCATCACACTAGGTGCAATGCCATCCTGGTTCGTTATACCTTGATGCATCGTACCTATGTGTGTTATCAAACATAATGAAAGTTATGCTCTTTACTCCTCCCATCAATGGATAAGAAATACATTATCATCATTCATCATCATGTCTAATAAAGTCTTGATGACTCATAGACTTGTTGGACTTCTGCATCTTCTTGGATTCAAAGGTTGATCCCTCTCATTATGCTATCCTCTTTCATGCTAACATAGTACCATTTCATCAATGCATCCATCATGTATTCATAAAACATCCACACTCTCATCCTGCATAATCATGTCATATCATCATAGGACAACATCATCTATCTCATCCATCTCACATGCATTGCATCATCATTTAAGTTGTTTAGCATAATATAGATTTGTCATTCTAAGCATCTTAAAAACATCTCATTTTCATCATCATCATCATATAGATATGTTAGTCTAACCATCCGTACATACATCTTGAACCTCTTTGTCGCGAGATTGACCCTCAAATTGAACTCTTTGCTCAATATCTTGAGGGGGCAATGTGCCTACTTCTTTCCACTCGTACATCCAAAAAAATCAGAATTTTTTTGAATTTCAATCTTGGTGGCATCATTATTTGAATCAATGTAGCATGTACATTGCTTCAAAGAGGGGAAAAATGTAGACACTCAGAATAATCAGCTAACATAATTAATCTAATTCCACTCGGATTAACATCAATTCTTCTATTAATCAATTAAAATAATTTATTGATTAATTCACTAATATTCATCATACTTCATTAAATAAATCAAATTATTTAATTAAGTCCTAAAGGTCCTCTCATCTGATTTAATAAATCAAAATTGATTAAATTAAATGTCAAAACCCCTAAACCCTTTCAAGTTAATTAATCTTAATTAACTAACCCATAATCCTAATTACCCATCCTCTAGGTTTTGAATCAACCTAGGTCAAACCTAAACCCCTGACTAACCCACCCACTTGCACATGAAATTCATTTTATTTAGTTATCCAATTACCCTTATTTTCCCTCACAAGGAATATTCCCAAGGAATATTCCTTCATTTACTCCACTTATTTGACTTTTTTCCCAACCCATTTCCCTCCAAAATGTCTCAACCACATTCATTTAATGATTCTTACCAAGCCATTAATCTCTCTTACACCTCTCAAATTCTCAACCACTTGCACATTCTCCAAAATATGCTCATTCCTCCTCCATTAGCATGTTGACAAGTGGCACCTTGCCATTGGCACATGTTTAGTCTCACATTCCTCCCATCTCTCCATCTTTCAAACCTTCAACCTATAAATACAAGGAATTTCTACTCCAAATCCATCTACAATCTCAAGCATTTTCATTATCATCCACAATCTGAGTATTTGCATTATAGGCACTTTGAGTTCACTTTCATCTCCATCACTTGCATCTTGGCATTAAAATAATTTGGATATTATCAAGGGTTGGGAAAGGGATACTTTTCACATCAAAGGAGCACCAATCCACTATGGGATAGGTATGCATCGTTCTTTTTTATGCTCTCAATTAGTTTATTTAATATTTTGTTGTTTTGTTTGTATTATGAAACATGATTCAATATCTCATAGGATCATTCTATTTTCTTAGTTTAAACTAACCTATGCTAATGTGTGTTGAGCTTTAAGCTATTTTCTAGATTTAGGTTCTTATAGTAATAATGATAGTTTGTTGCAGGTTGGACAAGATAAATCTTTTGATTATCTCATGAACATTGATAAGAATGCAGAGGATGAAATGATTGCAGCTGAAAATTATATTTTAGAAGGAATGAAGGAGGAAGAGCATAGTTTTGTAACCAAGGGTGATGATGAAAAAGTGGTTGTATACAAATTAAAAAAAAAGAGGCAACACATGGATTTAATTAATTTCTTGATGATGAAGAAGCCAATGTTTATGATTTCCCAGAGTTTCACAATGTAGGTTGGTGGGAGATGAATTATGTGAAAAGAGGAAGAAAGAGAGGAAGAATGAAGGATGGAAGAGATATCAAGTTGTAGGGATATGTGAGGAAGAATGTTAAAGTGGAAAATCTGGGAATATGGATTTAGTTTGAGCATGGAATCTAAATTTTTTTATGAGTCACACTCATGAAACAATTCTTTCTACCATGGGTGTCAGATGTAGGAGCATCAATGGCTATGTGCAATCCTAATTGATTTGAAGGTTAAAATTTTATTTCAATTTTGAAATTTTTATTTTGAGATGGATTATTTGGTGGAAAATAATGTTGGAATGATTAATTTCATTTATTCTTGTGTGAAGTGATCAAAAAGCATGAAAAGCATTAACAAGGAGAAAAAACCAGTGAAAAAGGAGGGTAATAATGCAATTTTAATTTTTCAATTTTTAAACTCTTGAAAATTAATTCATAAGGCATTGGAAATGGAATAAAATAATGTTTTAAAAATAATTTGAAAAATCCCTAAAAATTAGAGACAAGGGAAAGTTGATGCCAAGGTTAACCAATCTTGGATTTTGGCCTTTTTGGGTGAAAAATGGTCAAACCAATGGTTGCCGGGAGTTATGGTTTTTATTGGTTGGAGTTTAATGTTTTAATTTTTATATTTTTGGAGGGAATTAATGGTGTAGCCCAGAATTATTTGTGATTTTTTGGAGAAGAATGAAAATGAATGTGAAACATTCAAGGAAATGGGGAAAAATCTAGAAAAGGGGGTCATTTTTTTAGTTGAGTTTTTGAAGAAAACAAGTAAAGTCATAGAAGAAGGAATGCCATTCCTAGAGGAGGTCATTTGAAGGATTTTATTGAAGTTTTTGGACTATTCTACCACAATCTATATCAATTCTAGACTGAAAGAGGCAAGTTTGAGAAGCAATAGGAGGATTCTAAGTGTTGGAGAATGCATTGTTTGGCACACTTGCTCTCATTGTCTGAGCTTCAAACCTTGTTGTGGTAATTTCATGGCATGTCTAATGAGTGTATTTTATTTTTTATCTTCTATTAATAGTCCCTCTTAACTGATTTATTGATGTAATCTATCATTCCTTTTATTCCAGATAAGAGTGCATATGTGCAGATCCAAATTTCTGAATTTTAGAGCATTGTTGCCAATTGTTTGACTAAATGTTTGTGAGGATTTAAAATGGATTTAAGGTAGTTTTTGAAGGGTGTTTCAACCCTTACATCATTAACTCTTGAGCTTTCATATCTTTTTATAGTCTCTTTCTTATATAGAATTTTCTTCTTGAGGAATATTGCACATATTGTTTATAGATCTCTTGTGTGGAATATGTATTTGTTTGTTGTTTGATCTTATGGCTCATGGTTTTGTGAATTTTCACAATTATAACATGGTATTAGAGCCTCAATTTATTGAACCCCTTCTTGATTTATGAGATTTTTTTCTTCAACAAGGGTTACAAGGTTCATATCTGAATCCCCGTTAGTTTTTTGCAAATTTTGGAGGTGAGAATTTTTGGGTGCATTTTGGCACAAAAATAACCTTACCATTGAATTCAAAGTTGTTGAGAATGTCATATTTTCAATTTTTTTGGCCTAATTTGGATTCGTGAGGTCTGATCTATGAGGGTTTGAAATAGTTTCTTTTTTTTTTTTTACCAGAGGGTAGCTATGTTTCTTGTGCATTTTCCCACAAAATGGACCTCACCGTTGGATTCGAGATGCTAATTCCATGAAGTTTGAATATAAATCTACCCTATTTTAGCATCTGGAGCTTCTCAAGATTTTTTTTTTGTATCGGGGCCTATATGGCCACCTACACAGATTTTGAGAAAAGAATAAAAAAGTGAAAAAAAAATCAAAGGGAAGCGTGATTTTTTTAATTTCTTTATTTTTTCATAAAATTATTATTAAACAACGAACGTTTGAAAAAAAATTGTGGGTATTTTTGATTGGTGTAGGAATTTATGAGGTACCCATTAAAACTTTGTACCTATAAGCCCCCCATTTATTACTAGCTAGTTTAGAGAACCATCAAAAGCCTATATAAGCTGACTGGCATCCATCATATATTGAATGTTTCACATTCTAGTTGTGAGAGATCTTTTTTTTGTACATGGGTACCTAACCAAGATTTTTTTGTCAAGACCCATCATGCATTCTACTTTTTAGGTTTCTTAGCTAATCCCTAAGTTCATCTTAAGAGAGGGTGTCAGATTAATCATGCATTATCTAAAATTAATTATTATTCTAATATATTTTCATGCACTTAATCTAAACTTAGGAGTGCTTTTATGCTTTTAGGGTTTTTCTCCTATATAGCACTCGACCCTCATTGTAATTAAATTTTGAGCTTTCATATCTTTTGATAGTCTCTTTCTTTTGTATATTTTTCTAAACTTGAGGAATATTGCACATATTGTTTGTAGATCTCTTGCATGAAAGGTGTATTTATTTTCTTTTTGATCATGTGGCTCATGGTTTTGTGTTTTTTCACAATTCTATCAGTATTCAACTATCATCAAATATTTCCATTTAGGAGTAGAGGCTTGAGTCTCTTCTAAGACCTTAGGGAGGTGAGCATATAGCTTACAACAATTAGTTTAAGACTCAAGGTTAGTTAGAGATTATTTTTTGACCTCATCATATACTTCTTAGAGGTAAACTTAGTATTCATATTTTTTGTTTTAAGAATTGAAGACAATGCCATGAGGATTTTAGGTCTCAATAGCAAACAAGAGACCATTAGCCTAGGCCTTATGACTCAAGCTATTATAACTTAGGTAGGCTATACTCTACATAGCCTTGGGTATTTTGAGCATGTTATGTTCATGATTAAGATATAAATTTTATGTATATTATCTATAAATCCCATTGGTAGATGATGGATAGGGAGAGATTATTTTGAAGTGAATGCGGTTAAATATTATATCTAGATGGTATTTCTAGATATATTTATAGTTATTATTATGGTTGGATAGATAATATTTTTGTTGACATTATATGTGCCATATATATTATGTGATTTTTCTTTCCTTGGATCCAATATATTATAATATTAGATACATTAATTCAATATATTTTATAATATTATATATGTGAATACGAAATGTGATCTTGGAACACATTTTCCATTGCATAAAAAGATCAACCTATTAACATTGGATACAAAAATCACATATAAATGGATCCATGGGAGGCAATTAGTCCATGTCTCAAATCCAAAGGGAGATGTTGGTGATTAGTCCAATAATCTTCCTCTAAACATCACTCGAGGGGATTTGAACCTACGACTTGGCTTTGATACCGTTTTTGGAACACATTTACTATTGTGCCAAAATACTGACTTGTTATTGATCAATATAAATGCCAAAGATAAACAGATCAATGGGAGGTAGTTAGTCCATGTCTTGAATATGAAGGCAGATACTAGAAATTAGTCCAAAATGTGAACCATTATACATTATGGAAAATTTAATCCTTTTTATGTTATTTTAAGTAATGATCTATATTTGACTCGGGATATGTTGGACTCAAGGGAACACTGAGAGGGGGGGGTGAATCATTGTTCTGCAAATTAGAACTTTACTAATATGATATTTAAACCATTTCAACATAAATCAAAGGAAAGATGTAAACACGCAAAGTAATCATCCACGACACCATAACACAAGGATTTTTATGTGGAAACCCTATTAGGGGAAAACCCATGGTGGAGGTCAATCCATAATTTGAGTACTCAAATATAAGTTGTACAAAAAGGAATGCAATTGCATTCAAGCTCACTTTCTAGAGCTCACTGCTCAAAATAGGAAGGCTCACCACATTACAAAATATTCAGATTTAGACCATATAAAGGATTGAAATGAAGTAATAGAATCTACTCATGTCTAGTTATAGTTTTGGTTAGGCTCATAGAACATATTTTGGACCTTTGCTCTACTCTTCTCTACTCTTCTCTACTCTGTTCTTTGCATCACAAACCCATGCACAGATGAATTTGCATTACTATCCTTCTGAACTTTGCATAACACACTAGAATACTACACATTCCCATCTTCAAAATGATACAACTGATCTCTTATATATATACAGAATCAAAGATTTTATCATTCATATGTCAACTTTTATAAAACATATAATACTTTTCAATCGTCGGCTAAATAGATAACTAATTCTTAATGTGCACCATCCATAGTCGGCCATAGCATAGTAGGGACCTAACTAAGCACGTTCAAGCTCAAAAAAATATAACCAATTACACCTTAAACATCTGCAACGACTATATCCACCAAGTCGGCCTTTTAGCATTGATAACCAGAAAATCAATGCACCGGATCTCCTAGATCATATACTAGTAAATGCGGACCCAAATATTTCTTGGATAAGATAGTATGGACATGAAAATACCTTTTTTTGAGATCCCAAACCAAAAACAATAATCTAGTGAAGTATGTAGGGGAGGGTGTATGGAAATGGGTAGCCATTTCATGGCCACATTCAAAAAAAAGTTTTGAAAAGTCATAACACGAGCATGTTATAATGTGCTCGCATTATTGCTTGTTAAAAGAAAAAGAAAAAGTGAAATGTTGTTATTTTCATTTCAACTATTTTTTCTTCTCCCTACGGCCAAAACCCCCATTTTTTGCATTCGCATTCTAAGAGGAGCCATTCAGAAAAATTCTTCACCAACAATTGCTATTTATTCACAACAATGGTGCCATGATGAGGAGGTGTGAGAGGTAAGGATTGTTTAATTTTTGTTTTTTATTAGTTAGTTTTAGGTTGAATTTGATATATTTTTTTTTGAATTTTTAGGAGATGCAAATCAACCTCCAAACGCTAAAGATCCTCAATAGGAAGAGCAACCAAATCCTCAAGATCAAAATCAACCACAACAACAACCTCCTCCACCAATCACTCAACCCCCTCTTGGCACTCAACAAAATTTAATGAGTAAAATTGAGAACAACAAAAAAAAATTAAGGATTTATCCAGTATGTTGAGTGATCAAAATTTTTCAATCGCATAAAGAATGACCCTAGCAAATTCATTGAAAGATATTTTAACAAATGTAGATTCAATTAGAAAAAAAATAACTAGATGGAAAGATAGGAGGCAGGTGACTAGGGATTATTATGCAAATAAACTATCATATAAATATGTGAAGGATTAAAAAAATTACATAAGGTGATTTGTGTTCACTATTCACTGACCCACGCATAAATCAAAATATTACCCTCAATGCGGAGAGGTTTCCTATTCATTGGTGCCACCACCAATAGATTAGGAACCAATTTTATGATAGGTGGTACATGGTCTTCGATTACCCACCATGCAACAATTGCAAAGTCCTGTAATATTTCCTTAGGAAACTATACAGTGAGTTCATATTGAAAAAAATCCCAAATTATTAATGAGGGATTTCCAAGGGAGAGGTGGGGGTTCAGCTCAGGATAGACCCGGTGCACAGTTGGATCCTACGCGAAAAGGTAGATGAGCTCTCTCTAGGCCACCTCATGAGCATGTTGGTATGACTTTCATCATGAAGGAAAGTGTTGACGTAGATACATTTCAGGTGATCAACACTTTGACCCAGATTGTCATCCATCATACTAGCCCTATTCTACAACGCCATCTAGGGGAGTCTTTGATTGGTGGCCTTCGAACCCATTTGTGTCAATCTTGCGAGGCAACTTGTTCATATGACCCCACCAACACTCAGGAGGCTGCTACACAGGATTCATCTGTAGCTATGGATATGGAGAGGGTAGCTAACATATTGCATGAGGCATATGGCATTGATAGTTAGGTAAAAGCTAGCATGTTCATTAAATTAATTTATTAAATTTTTATTTTGAAATGCAAGATTAACTAATTTTTTTTCATGATTTTAATGAAATTGTAGGGTCACAATGTTGAGACTAGATACACTGGCCCCCACCTACTTACTTCTACAGTACACCTATCGTTGGGGTATGTAACTAGTAAACAATTATAAAATTATTACATGTTAATAGAATTGTTTTATGAATGGTATTTTAATATGTGATTTTAGATGTTGAATAGGCTAATATTGTAGGTTTCAAGGGAACACTTCCCAGTGGTAGTGGATTTACTCAAACCTACACAAAAGTAATAGATTAAAGCGTTTAACTAATGAATTTTACTTAATAGATTTGTGTAATTTATATGCACATCGTTGATTATGTTGAATAATTTTTTGTTTTATTATCAGATGTTGCAAGCTGAAACACCTCTGAATGTGATGAGGGAAATGGAGATTGGTGTTTTATCTGCTATACAATCCTCAATGGCTCTGACAAGGGAGGTATGAGGAAAATTAGTAAATTTCAATTTACATTTATTGTTATAGATGTTACTTAGTGAAAAATCAAACCATTATTGATTCACGTAGTTTAATTTCTATTTGTATGGTTTATACAGGGTTTGAGCATGCCTGAGCATGGGTGTGAGAATATTTCCCTCATGAAGAGAGATCATGAGATGGTGGTAAGTGATTATTTTATCAAATATATCATTTTTTATAATTTAGTTTCTATATATTCATGTCTTTACTTCTTATTATAATAGTTAAAACTTCACCATGAACTAAACACTAGGAACAACAGGAGCACTCCTCGAGCACAGCAAAAATGAGTGATAGACCTATCACCATCTGATCGAAAAGCAAAGGGAAAGAATTTATTTCCAGAGCATGGAGAGAAATGACTTTTGATTCTAGAGCCTTTTATTGTATGCCTACATGGTAGTTTTGTACATATTTGTATTGGACATATTTGACATTGTATGCCTATATGGCATTCTCATAAGCCTATATGGCTATTTTATACATATATTTCATACTTATATAGACATATATTGATGTATTTCTACATGGCTATTTGGTTAATATAAATATCTTTTATCGATGGTGTCCATATTTGCATTCTAAATTGATGGTTCAATAGATATGAGTTAGGTGTATTCAAGTGTATACTTTCCAACTTACATGTATACTTTGTGACTTACATGTGTTCCAATGTATGCTTTGTGGCTTACATGTTTTCATGTGTATACCTTGCATTCGTGCATATACTTTGTATTAATTTGTGTATACTATGTATTCGTGTATATACTTCTTGAGGCTTATGTGTTTTTGAGTACTTGTGCTTCCCTTATTCACATGTACATGGTTGACATATTCACATGTATAATTATTAATTGGTTAGCCCTAGCATTGATCATTGTTGTCCTTCATGGTTTGTCTTGAGTATTAATTGATTGATGCTAAACAACTTTATCTAAAAGAAAAAAACATATTTTCAATTGGTATTCCATGAAATGATTCATAAAAATATTCCAATATTTTCTTGATGCATCACCATATAAACACGTCGAAAGATTTATATGTCAAATTTTTGCAATATTATTTATTGTATAAAAAATGGACTTGAGAGAAAACAAGTTATAATTTATAATACAAATAAGAAATGGACTCAACATTGTCCTAGACCCCCGAATAAGTCTATTTAACAAAGAAACACACTCTCAATCACTCTTCCAATTGTAAATCACCATTGGTGATGCAGAGTGGATCAACCAAGTTGTGATTTGACATAGCTTCTCTCAAATATGCCCACTAAGACTCCAACATTCACTTGAATCAACAGGGTAACTCAGCTACCCAACCATGGAATCTATCAAACCAGACATGACCAAAACTTGGAGCAAACTTGGAAACTTCCCAACATGACCAACCCAACTCAACACAACTCACCTTATGCTTGGGAACCACCTCTGACCTATCACTTCCAAACTAGGCCTCCTATTCCTTGTAGCCTAACCGACTAGGACAATCAACACAACAACCACTCAAAGGAATTAACTAGACCAAGGAAACTATTTCTAGGAATATTATACCAATTCCCACAAGTCCTCAACGGCTCATGTCTTGACAACAAAAGACAAATCCATGACAGGCCAAAATAGAATGCTACAAGGTAGGCCTAATTAGGCTACTTTACACAAGGAATCGAGTACCTTGGCTCACCCCAAGACCCCTCAGTCACAAAAAAGTTATTACAACCTTGTCCAACACATATCAAATTATCCCAAGCACCCTTGTCACAAAACACTTATGAAAACCATCAAAAATTAGATTTTACACAAAATCAGGCCTGTCACATAGAGATGCCAGGCCTACAATCAAATATCTCTCTCCCACCTCCAATCCATTCTCTGAAACTAACATGGAATCAATATATATATGGTACTCTTCCATTTCACCCAGATCTAGCCTTAGCACATGGTGGAGATGGAAGATATGAGGGAATTTCACTCAATTCCCTAGTTTTTGAGGGTTTGAGACCACTTGCAGAAAAATGATAAGAACTCTCCTATTCCTTCATGGTTTTGAACCAAACCACTACCAAAAGAAATCCAAATCAGCCCTCTTTCAATCCATGTTAGCTTTGGTACCGTATAGGAAAGATACAGGTCGTACAAAGTATGGGATCAACAAGTTTGTATCAGAAATCAGAAAAATAGAGAACAATGTGAGTAATTCTTATTAGATATTCTCCAAAAGTTTTAAAAAAACATTCATTTGAGCCTCTCAAGGCTTTACATAGTCTTTTACACCCTTCTCTAACTGATCCATGCCCTCAACTAACTAAAAACCAACTTTCAAAACAAGTAATCGCTGCATTTCAAATTTGTTGCTTTAAGCGACTTACAAATTTGCAACTTTAGACTCCTCCAACCTAATGACTACAACTGATGACCTCTAAACCCACACAAATGGCTTAGAAATGGCCTTATTATATCAAAAAAACTCCATTCTTTCATATTTATATACAAATTCACAAATTTTCTTTCAAAGGCTACAAAGACAACTTCTTGTGCAAGATTAAAATTTTCACATTTTTTATCACTAGACCCAAAACTCACCCTAAAACATACCTAATGGCCTTAATTGACCTTATTCAAGACAAAGAATGCTCAAAATACCCACAACAACCTATTGGCCAACCAATTCACCATCAAATAATCAAATATTGAGGATGAGTTGTAGGTGCTCCTGCACCAATTGGGCAACATTGATCATACACTTTTTGTGTGGAATACTGGAGCTTCTCAATCATCGTTTGTATGTTCTCTTTTCCATTATTTTGCATGTCATCACAAGGGATCAAGCCAGTTGAACGCAACTCAGATCAATTCCATGTGTTTGGGTGCGAAAGAGGACCATGCCTAACGTAAACCTACCTATCGGGATGCGTTGGAGCAGTTACTTTCATCACACGAACTGCAAAATGAAAGTTTCACTACTTTGCAACTTTACACTGCTTCCATTTGATACTTTTTCCATCAAGTGAAAAATGGACACCACAGGAAAATGACTAAGATAACAAAAACTGAGAGAGGTTATTGTAGAGGGGCCCCTACATGACCCCATAGGCTCAGACGGAGAGGTTGTAAGCATCACAGTTTTTGTGTAATATCGTGCCAAAGTTGTCTTCCCTTTTGAACTTTGGACCCTTAAGGGATCGATCCAGTTGAACATAGCTCGAAGCGAATCAATGTGTTTGGGTGCGAAAGAGGACCATGCCTAGCATAAAAATACCTATTAAAATGCATTGGAATAGTCCGTTTGGTCACATGAGTTGTAGAACGAAAATTGCACCACTTTGCAACCTTGCACTACTTGCATTTGACACTTTTTCTATCAAGTGAAAATCCGCCGCCACGAGAGAACCACTCCAAGATAGCCAAAACTAAGAGAGGCTTTTGTAGAGGGGCCCAACATGATCCTTTAGGATTAGATGATAAGTTTCTAAGCATCATGCTATCCGAGTAAAAACATGCTAAAGTTTGCAGCCATTTTGCACTTTGGACACTACAGGGATCGATACGGTGGAATGTAGCTCAAAGTGATTCCACGTGTTTGGGTGTGAAAGAAGACCATACCTAGTGTAAACATACCTATTTAGATGCGTTGGAATAATCTTCTAGGTCACATGAGTTGCAAAATGAAAGTTGCACCACTTTACAACTTTGCACTGCTTGCATTGGACACTTTTTCCATCAAGTGAAAATTCGCCACCATGAGAAAACCACTCCGAGATAGCCAAAACCGAGAGATGATTTTGTAGAGGGGCCCAACACAATCATGTAGGATTAGAAGAGAAGCTTCTAAGCATCATGGTATTCAAGTAACAACATGTTGAAGTTTGTAGCTATTTAGCACTTTGGACTCTTAAGGGATCGATCCGGTTGAACATACCTCAGAGTGATTCTCCATGTTTCGGTGTGAAAGAGGACTATGCATAGCATAAAAATACCTATCCGGATGCATTGGAATAGTCCACTTGGTCACACAAGTTGCAGAACAAAAGTTGCACCACTTTGCACTGCTTGCATTTGACGCTTTTTCCATCAAGTGAAAAATTTCCGCCACAGGAAAACCACTCTGAGATAGCCAAAATTGAGAGATGTTTTTGTAGAGGGACCCAACACGATCTTGTGGGATCAAAATTTTTTTTCCTTAACTATCACAGTATTCGAGTAATACCATGTTGAAATTTGAAGCCATTTTGCACTTTGGACCCTTAAGGGATCGATCAGGTTGAACGTACCTGAGAGCGATTCCACGTGTTTGGGTGAGAAAGAGGACCATGCCTAGCCTAAAAATACTTATTTAGATGCGTTGGAATAGTCCACTTGGTTACACAAGTTGCAGAGCGAAAGTTGCACCACTTTGCAACTTTGCACTACTTGCATTTGACACTTTTTCCATCAAGTGAAAATCCACTGCCATAGGAAAACCACTCCGATATAGCCAAAACCGAGAGAGGTTTTCGTAGAGGGGCCCAATGCAATTCTATAGGATTAGATGAGAACTTTTTAAGAATCATGGTATCTAAGTAACAACATGCTGAATTTTGCAACCATTTAGTACTTTGGACTCTTAAGGGATCGATCCGATTGAATGTAGCTCAGAGCAATACCCCATGTTATGGTGTGAAAGAGGACCATTCCTAGCGTAAAAATACCTATCCAGATGCATTGGAATGGTCTTCTTGGTCACACGAGTTGCAAAATGAAAGTTGCACCACTTTGCAATTTTGCACTGCTTGCATTTCATGCTTTTTCCATGAAGTGAAAATTTGCCGCCACGAGAAAACCACTATGAGATAGCCAAAACCAAGAGAAATTTTTGTAGAGGGGACCAATGCGATCTTGTACGATCATACGAGAAGTTTCTAAGTGAAAGGGAATAAGTTTTATGGGGTTTATGTTGCTGCCCTTGTAGATTTTTATGGAAAAGGGCATGAAAAATGAGGTTTCACCCTAAGGTTTGATAAAATATTGCATGTAGAGGTTGGATATTTTTCTTTTGAGTTTGTGAAGGTGATTTTAAGAAGTTTTGAGGTGGTGGCATGTTTTGGTAAGGTGTGGAACCTTTCCTTTCAACAAACCCTCTTTATACTAGCATAAAATAAGGGTTTTGGTTTGGCATGGTGGAGTGAGTTTCTCCTGAAACAAATTATGGATCTGAGGGTTTTGATACATGATAATTGCTGCCCAAAAATTTGTAGGGGTTGTTGAATTTTTAAAGGTATGTTCCTTTGTAAATTAGTCCTAGTTAGCCTAATGAGGATAGCGAAGAAGGTCATTTTTTATGCACATGTTCCAAGACAATCACTGTTTATTTTGAAGTATGTGTTGTAAATCAATAATAGCTATCTACATCATTCATTTTTTTGTGAAGTCATTTGGGATTTTTTCCTCAAAACACCACTTGGAGCCACACTTTTCACTTGGAAATTCATCATAAAACCTTGTAGCAACAATTCTATTGAAGGCATTTAGACAACAAGGTGCTATTGCACCAAACATGAACTCCAAAATTATAGTATTTGAGTAAACCTCATTACAAGTAAATCTCATTACAATGCCTTAGGTACTTCATTTCACAGATCTTTTACAATGTCACTCATACATTCGATATTCTCTTTAAATGTCTACATCATATGTGCTCATTATGAGGTTAACTTCAATTGAGTAAATTGAGATTCCCTCACTAAGCTTCACACGCTCTTTTATAATGGATTGAAATCAAAATTGAGATTTTTCAAGATCATCAAAATAAGGATGTTGCATTGCTTTTTTGGATGAGATTCTCTTTGATGGCTAATAAATCAGCATTTTTTGCAACGAGAGATCGATCAATTTTTAGTATTTTACTTACAAATATGCAAAGTAAAAGAGAAAAAGAAAGAGCATCCAAAATGGAAATGAAATTAAAATATAAGGAAGGCACTTATAGATAGGCATGCAGTCTCACAACTTAGTCACTCCTATTCATACATCTTCACTGGGAATTTCAATGTACCTATTGCACACAACACCTGTCATGAATAGAGTAAGTTGAAATTTGAGATGCTCTTATAATGTCTACATCATAGCTGCTCATGATAAGGTTAACTTCAAATGAATAACCTTAAATTCCCTCACCAAGATTTTCTCACACTTTTCTAATGGCTTAAAATCATGATTGAGATTTTTCAAGATCATCAAAATAAGGATGTTGTATTTTTTTTCTGGCTGACATTCTCTTGGATGGCTCATATATCTGTATTTTCTGCAAGGGGACACCAATCACTGTTTAGTAGGTTACTTACAAATAGGAAAAGTAAAAGAAGATGATAGAATTCGCATCAAACAAATTAATGTGCATACAAGTATAATTTAATAAGAACCAATGTGCATATACTTACAAATTAATTGAACGAACCATCAGGGTCTGGTCTACTCTTTATTGTGTCAAGTATTGCCTCATGGTCAGACTCATGGACCTTCCACAAGGTCTTGTTCAAAGGTCTACCCCCATATTTTGTCAAACAAACATTGGATGCCATGGCAAGGTTAGAGTAATGAAGAATCTTACGATGCATGTCAAAGTTCTGAAACAACCAATGTTTAACACTCGAATGTGGGTACCTTCTAAGCCACGTTCTAGTAACCACAACTGAGCCTGTATGGTATTCGATGTTTTCTCCATCTATAACTAGGGCCTCCAATTTATTTTTGGCCTCAACACAATGACACAAGTAATAGTTTATTCCCTCTTCATTGTCTTCATCTACAATAACTGCATAAACATGCACCCTACATTGATATGTGCAGAAAATATCTTGATAGTTGAGGTTCCTCTTCAATTGGCTTGTTTTCATCATTCATTTCCAATTTCTTCTTTTCACGATATGTCGCCACATAAACTCTCTCCTTTTATTTGAAGGTTTTGTTCTCTTTGTTTGTTAGTTTCCTCTTTGTATTTTTCTTTGGCATGGCAGATAATTTTATCTATAGCATGGACAAGAATACAAAATATCAACTTATGTCATATATATGTATACAAACTGTGGAAGCATACATGGTGTGGGAGCACCATTGAATGAAAATTGCCAATTCAAGAAGTTGTTGTCTAGGATTTAGGAAAATATAGATGAAAAAAATTATTTAGAATATTTGAAGGAGGATCATCAATAAATAGGTGAGGGAATGGTTTTTGTGTGCAGGGGAGGTCGAAAAGGGTGTTGGGCATGAAGCCCTAGAGTGAAATTTTGAGTTTTCCATGAGATTTCAAGTGGTTTTGATATCCTAAAGTGTGTTTTGCATTGGGGAAGCATGGTTTCTTATTGAATTGAGTTTTTGCAAACTATTTTAGACCTGTTTGAAGTATTCATAAGATTTTGTGAGGGTTGGATGAGTGTTTTTCAATAAACCACTAGTTTCTTGGGTAAAAAGGAGGGTTTTTGGTGCATGTGAAGATGGGTAAAAGAAAGGTTCTTGTTGTTTTTGAGTATAATACCTTGATATATGTTAAATAAGGTCTATGAGACAACTCTTAATATGTATTTATTTCTTCTGAGTCATTCTAGTTGTTTAGGGAGGAGATTTGGCTTGACATTTGTAAAAAATTACATTTTTTGGCAAAGTTGTCAAGAGATTTAAGTTAGTTAAGAAGTTAAAAAAATAGTTAGATACATTGGGGGAGTTGAGTTTGAAGGGGAACAAGATAAATATCATGTAAATTCTCTAATTGAGGCTGCTCTACAAGATTTGAATAAAATAAAATAAAGGAATTCTCTGATTTTTGTGATTTTCCTGTGTTTTCATGTGTTATTTCTCTATGTACGGACCCGTACAAGTGTGTGATGCTTTGAAGGTTTGAGAGATAATTTATGTATGACTTTATCTTCACTTGGATAAGGTTTGGTGTCTTAATACCATTTTAGAAGATATTTTCAGTCATTTCTCCAAGTCTTCCATGTTTTGATAGTGTAAGGATTTGAGGCTATAATGTATTGATTTTCACCAATCCACCCACTGTAATGGATTTTTAACTCGGTGGATTGGTGTGTAACATAATAAGGTAGATGTAAAATGTGTTTTGGAGTCTGAAGGAGAATGGGTTTGGTCAGTGGAGTGATGCACTAGGCTGGCCAGAGCACATTTCTATGTGAAAGTGAATAACCATGATGGTGATTCTGAAAAATAATGAGTGTAATGGAATTGTGAGTGTTTGATAAGTTTTTGTAGAGTTATTGGAAGGTTTTTGGACCCTTGAGAGGAATGGAAGAGGCTTGGAGTTTTGAACTCCTTGAAAACCCTTGTTTTTGCTTGTGTTTTGGAGGGTTTATTGGGACAGTAGGGTAATGACCTTATGTGGGAAAATCAACCATGAAATTGGTGGTTTGGTATCATGAAAATTAATTTTTCTTGGTTTTTGAGTGGAAAACTCGCCTTTAAAAGATACTTCCTTTGCAAATTTGGGGTAATTGGGAACCCTTTTGCTAGGTAGGCTTATTGGAAGTCAAACATAGTCCAAAGAGGTCACCCCTGGTTCTGATGTATGTTGTCTGCTTGGAACTAGGTTGATCAAGAGTGGTGGGAACCCAAGATACAACTTGGCATAGCTTCTCTCAAATATGCCAACCAAGACATCAACCTTCAATTGACTTAACAAGACAACAGGGTTACCTATCAACCATGACTCTTCATTATGAATCCAAATTGAAATTTGATGCAAGAAAAGAGTGTAAACACCTTCAATATGTCAGAATCTTGACATTCAACCACCTACAAAAAGAAGATCAAACAAACTCTTCTAAAAGCCACTTTTGACCCAAAATTGCCTTGTAGGCTTGACAAACCAGTTTTAGGAATTTTTCTCACAAACCTCCCAAAACACCTGTCAAGCAAATGACTGATCTAGATATCCATTTTAGTGGTATGAGACATAAAATATCAACATATGACTCTTTTAAGACACTTTCTTCAAAATGACAAATTTCACTGTTTTAGGGCCCAAATTAGCCAATTTTATAAAGGGACCCCCTCAAGAACCCACCACCAAACCTCCATGACCAAAAAAATTATTTTCTTAGGTTTCAAAACTAAGAATTTTAAAGGTTCGAGGACTCCAAGTACTCATTCCATCAAAAAAATTCAAAACCCTCTCTAGAACCTAGGAAACAAGGGTTTTTAGGCCTTCTTACTGAAACTCTACCTTCCACAACTTCCCAATTCAAACCAACTTCCCAAAAACCTCTATATAGGTCCCCCAAGCTTAAGGAACCCTCATCTACCCTCTTGAAATGCTTTACCCCTCTTTCTTAGGTCTGCACCATTGTTTTCTATGAGAAAATAGGGTATTTCCCCTTAAACCAACATTATTCATGAGGAAACTTTAAACATGTTCTTCTCTAATCCTAAGAACACCCTAAGTACATCCTACATGGTCACCTCACTAAGTAATAGAGAGAACAATAGGTTATATTCCATCTAAGACATTAAATTTCCCTCAAACCCTTGACCGTTCAAGAACCCGATTTCTAGAAATTTATGAATTCCAAGCACAAAGCTCAATGAAAACCTCTTCAAAGGGATCCAAATGAAATTAGGAACATTACTTTATGGAATAATATAGATTTCACAACATTACTAAGCCTGTATAGCTTGTACAAGGTCTGCAAACACACAAAAAATAGGGAGATCTTCAGAAAAACACTGTAAATGAAAGTTTATTTCTTATTCAAACTCCACTAACCTCTTGAACGAGGCCATACCAGGTTTTTAAATATAATTTTAGGCCCTTCTCCAATTTATCCACATCCATAACCAACCTATAACCACCTATTAACTACCAAGACCTTCATTTGTCTTAAAAGTTGCTAACATTGAAAACTTTTGCTAAATAAGAAACATTATGCAACTTTGTTGTCCAAGACATCTAAGACCACTCAAACACCTTTATTTCATCCTTAATACAACTTATAGACTCTTTTTTTTCACTTCCATTTACAATTTTAATAATTTTCCTTCAAATATTATATGGCAAAATTGACAATTTTCTGAAGCAAGAGTGCATACTTGCACATTTGATCACCAAACTCACAAAATCCCTAAATACATGAAAGATTGGTCTATTTAGACATTATTTTCAATAAAATCTATGCCAAAGCATCTAAAAACTCTTGAACTCACCTAAAGAACTTAAGAAAAACTATCACCAAAGTAGATTTTGAAACATGGTTATAGGTGCCCGTACACCACAGGTTTGGAATACTGCTAGGGGAAGCATGCTCAAATGGTGATTTTCAGTGAGATCTTTGGAATCTATTTTCGAGGTTGATCTGAAGATCATTTATTTATCATTTGCAGTAGGTCTCCTTCCCTCTCTGCATCAGTTTTGTGATTTGGCAGTTTCATGAGTGATTTTGTGGAAATATGAAATCAAGTGAAATTGCAGGATTTTCATGAAAAGATGACTCAGTTTTGTTGGTTGATCTTCTTCAATTTAAGTTAGGGTTAGAATTACCCTTGAAAAATTTTGGATCCTATTAGATGCTCTACATCAGGTTTAAAATGGTAATTGGCAACTGTATATAATTGTGTAATTTAAAATGTGCATTGACAACCTAAGGTTATAATGACAAACAAATAATGATCAACATGGAATATGCAAAATAACAAAAATGAAAGAAAGCCATAATAGAATGAAATAAAATGTGTAAATACTTCACATACATAAAAGACCAGACTTTCAAATGGAGGAGTTCAACCCAACTATGTATCCTTAGCTTCTTCTTTCTTCAAACTCCACAACAATTTGACTTTTTCAAAAGCTTATTCCCCTCCAAAGTTCAATTGTATATCAGTTTTCAAAGGAATTCCAACTTGAATGAGTCTTTCAACATGGAAACTCTACTATTTCATGCAAAGGTGGTAGAAATATCATGGGGAAGGTGGTGTACTGTGAAAATAATGCTTGCACACTTCACAACATCATCAAAAAGCTACTTTTTGTCAGAGCATGTGCATAACCAAGAGAATATGCAAAATGTAGGCCTTGACATCATAGGTATATTGAGTTTTTTTACTATTTTTAGTGGAATATAAAAAATCTTGCATTATAGCATGAGCACGTTATTTCTTCCTAAAACGGTAACATATGTACTTCTTCAAAACATGCTTGCATTATATGAAATATGGTTTTTTAAATAGATTTATTTTCTCCCTCTTTTTTTATACCCTCTATCCTAATTTTATATCTCTCCCCTAAACCCTTATAGTAGAGGAGAAAGAGGTGAGTGTGTGTGTGTGTGTGAGAGAGAGAGAGAGGTAGAGGGAGAGGAAAAATATATAGTAGAGAGGGAGGTAGGGTTGACAGTTTAAGGGTTTAGGGTTTAAGGGGTCAGTGTTAAAGGTAGAAGTTTTATGGTTGAGAGAAAGAGAGTGGGAGAGAAGGAGAAAGAGAGAGGGATAAATGGAGATAGAGAGGGAGGGAGAGAGGGGAAGAGTGGGAGAAAGAGAGAGAGGGAGAAAGTGGGAGAGAGGGAGAGGGGGAGAGATAGAGGGTAGAGGGTTAAGAGTTAGAGGGAGTGAGAGGGAGAGGGAGAGAAAGAGGGAGAGGGGGAGAGAGATAGAGGGTATAGGGTTAAGAGTTAGAGGGAGAGAGAGGGAGAGAAAGAGGGAGAGAGAGGGAGAGAGGGAGGGGGAGAGAGGGGGAGAAAGAGATAGTGGAAGAGATGGAGATAGAGAGGGAGGGAGAGAGGGGGAGGGTGGGAGAAAAAGAGAGTGGGATATAAAGAGGGAGAGAGAGAGGGAGAGAGGGAGAGAGGGAGAGGGAAATTGGGAGAAAGAGAGAGATAGGGAGAGGGAGAGGGAGAGAGGGAGAGAGGGAGGGAGGGGGAGAAAGAGATAGTTGGAGAGATGGAGATACAGAGGGAGAGAGAGGAAGAGAGTGGGTGAAAGTGGGAGAGAGGTAGAGAGGGGGAGAGGGTGGGGGAGAGAGAGGGGGAGAAAGATATAGTGAGAGAGATGGAGATAGAGAGGGATGGAGAGAGGGGGAGAGGGGGAGAAAGAGAGAGTGAAACAGGAGAGAAAAGAGGGAGAGAGAGAGAGAGAGAGAGACAAGGAGAGGATGGAGATGAATGTGGGAAGAAATAGATAGTGGGAGAGGAGGTGGGAGGGAGAGAGAGAGGGGAAAAAGAGATAGTGGGACAGATGGAGATAGAGAGGGAGAGAGAGAGGGGGAGAATGGGAGAAAGTGGGAGAGTGGGAGAGAGGGAGAGAGGGAGAGAGATAAAGGGTAGAGGGTTAAGAGTTATAGGGAGCGAGAGGGAGAGAAAGAGGGAGATAGAGGGAGAGAGGGAGGGGGAGAGAGGGGGAGAAATAGATAGTGGGAGAGATGGAGATAGAGAGGGAGGGAGAGAGGGAGAGAGTGAGAGAAATAAAGAGTAAGAGAGAAAGAGGGAGAGAGGGAAGGAGAGGGAGAGGGGGAGAAAGAGATAATGGGAGAGAATGGGAGAGGAGGAGAGGTGGAGAGAGAGAGAGAGAGAGAGAGGAGAGAGAGAGAGAGAGAGAGAGAGAGAGAGAGAGGAGAGAGAGAGAGAAGGAGAGGGAGAGGGTGAGAAAGAGATAGTGGGAGAGATAGAGATAGAGAAGGAGGGAGAGAGGGGAGAGTTGGAGAAAGTAGGAGAGTGGGAGAGAGATATCAGGTTGAAGGTTAAGATTTAGAGGGAGAGAGAGGGAGAGAGGGAAGAGGAGAGAGAGGGGTAGAAATAGATAGTGGGAGAGATGGATATAGAGAGGGAGGGAGAGGGGGAGAGTGGGAGAAAGAGAGAGTGGGAGAGAAATAGGGAGAGAGGGAGAGAAGGAGGGAGAGGGGGAGGGGGAGAAAGTGATAGTGGGAGAGGAGAGGAGAGGGAGAACAGAGGGAGAGAGAGGGGAGAGGGAGGAGGGACAAAGAGACAGCAGGACAGAGATGGAGGATAGAGATGGCTGGAGAGACAGGAGGGAAGAGAGAGGATAGAAAGAGGGAGAGGGAGAGAGGGAGAGAGGAGAGGGGAGTTGAGACAGTGAGAGAGACAGAGAGTGAGAGGGGGATAAAGAGAGAGAGAGAGAGAGAGGGAGAGAGGGAGGGAGAGGGAGAGGGGGAGAAAGAGATAGTGGGAGAGAGTATGAGAGTGGGAGAGGGGGATAAAGAGAGAGAGAGAGAGAGAGGGAGAGAGGGAGGGAGAGGGAGAGGGGGAGAAAGAAATAGTGGGAGAGATGGAGATAGAGAGTGAGGGAGAGAGGGGGAAATCCCTCAACCCTCAACCCTTAAACCCTAATCCCTCAACCCCTAAACCCTCTTAATCCCTCAAGCCTCAAGCCTCAACCCTTAAGCACTAATCCCTAAA
>CM021101.1:676114726-676146266 GCA_007115665.2 Sequoiadendron giganteum
ACTCAACCCTCAACCCTCAACCCTCAACCCTTAAACCCTAATCCCTCAACCCCTTATACCCTCTTAATCCCTCAACCTTTAAACCCTATTCCCTCAACCCCTACACCCTAAAACCTCAACCCTTAAACCCTCTACCCTCTACCCTCAATCCTCTACCCTCTACCCTCAATCCTAATCCCCCAACCCTTAAACCCTTAAACCCACTTAGTAAACTCTCTACCATAATCCCTCAACCCTCTTGACCCTTAATTCTTAAACCTTTAAACCCTATTTAACACTCAACCCTAAACCCTCAACCCTCAACCTTAAAACTTTAAACCCTAAACTCTTAAACCCTCTATCCTCTACCCTCTAGCCTCTACCCTATACCCTCAACCCTCAACCCAATACTCTCTACCCTAAACCCTAATCCCTCAACCCTTACACGCTTAAATCCAAGAAAAATCTCTACCCTAATCCCTAAACCCTCAACCCTCAATCCCTCAACCCCGATAACCTCTACCCTATACATTGGACCCTCAAACCTATACCCTATACCCTATACCCTAAACCCTCAACCTAAAATCCTCAATCCTTGACCCTCAACCCTTAAACCCTCTACCCTATACATTAAACCCTCAACCCTCAATTCTCAACCCTCAACCCTTAATCCCTAAACCCTCAATCCTTAAACCCTCAATCCTTAAACCCTAAACCCTCAACACCTATACCCTCTACCCTTTACATTAGATCCTAAACCTAATCCTTCAACCATATACCCTCAAACCTAAACCCTAAACCCTCTACCCTCAACCAGGTAAACGCTTAACCCTAAACCCTTAAACCTTCTATCTTATACCCTCAACCCAATACCCTCTACCATCAACCCTATTCCCTCAACCCTCAACCCTTAAACCCTAATACCATAGAAACCATCAACCCTATAGGTCCTCCACCCTAATATCTCAACCCTATACCCTGAAACCCTATCACTTTCTCTCTATCTATACATCTCACCTCTCCCTCCCTCCCTCCTACCATCTCTAATTGTCTCTATCTACCCTCTCCCTCTTTCTACCTACCTCTCATTTAATCAATCCCTACCACCCTCTCTCACTCCCTCTATCCATCTCTCTATATGTCCCTCCCACTCTCTCCCACTCCCTCTCTCTCATGTCTCTCCCTCCAACCCCTCTCTCACTCAGGTCTCTCCCTCTAGAAACCTACCCAAGTAACTCTCTCTATGTCTCTCTCCCCTCTTTCTATCTATCCCTCCCACCCTACCTAGATAATTCCCTCTCACTCTACTCCCCTCTTTCTCTACCTCTATCAAGTCACTCCCTCCCACACCCTCTCCCTCTCTCAGGTCTCTCACTCACACTCCCTCTCTCTCCCACTCCCTTTCTCTCACACTCCCTCTCAATACCTATCTCTCAAGTCTCTCCCTCTCAACCCCTCACACTCTTAAGTCTCTCCCTTTGGCACCCTACCTACATAACTCTCTCTTTATCTCTATCTCTCTCTCTCTCCCACCCCACCTCTCCCTCTCTCCCTCCCTCTCTCCCTTCCTCTCTCCCTCCCACCCTACCTAGCTAGGTCCCTCTCATTCCAACCCCTTCTCTCACTCCCTCTCTCTTAAAATCTCACTTCCACCCCCTCTCTCCCTCTCCAGACTCTCTCTCTCTAAATTCTCCCTCCCTCTAAAGACATACATAAATACATACATACTTACATACATATGTACATACAATCCTACATCCATACAAGCATACATACATACATGTGTAGATACAATATTACATACATATAGGCATACATACAATATACATGCATTGATACATACAGGAATACATACGTACATATAAGCATACGTACATACATACAAGCATGCATACATGCATACATACATGGCATACAAGCATACATGTACATGCAAACATATAAATATATCAGCATAAATTCAATAGATTGGAATTTAACATAAAAGAGGACATAACGCGAGTGTGACATAATGTGCTTGTGTTATGTCTTAGTTGACATGTTTCTCGCAGAAGCAAAAAACCATGTCAAAATTGAGATATAACGCGTTCACGTTATATCTTGCTTTGGGAATCCCCGAGCCTTAGGATTGGTATTTTCCTTGGAATACCAACCCAAAGGCTTGGAGGGCATTCCCAATGACCACAAAAATGTTTTTACAAAATCTACCATATTTCACATAATCGAGTTCGTGCTCACCGTTTGGTTCAATATCGAAAAAATTGAACACATGGGTAATGTTGGGTTCTCTCTTAGCTATCCAACGATGCAATTTTTTTCACTTCTTGACAATGTTAAGCCTTTCATCCATAATTTCTTTTGTTTGTATGTCTCTTTTGCAAAAAAATAGTGTTTGGTTTTTTTTTCGTTATAAATTAATTGTTCATCGAATTTTCAAATAAATTACATTTTTAGAAAGCAGACTCCATTCTACAATTTTTTTTTTTTAAATCAATTAGTTTCCAAAATTTGTAGGGGTAGCATGGCCAAAATTCTATTTTTTAGGAAGTGTCCACTTCAAAAATTAGTAAAAAATCAAATATTCATTAAAAAATTATTAGAAAAATCTTGCATCAACTACATATTATTAGCTAACTTTTGACCATTGCGATTTTAAAAATACTAAAAAAAAATTCACCGTACGAGGGTCGTACAAGATTTGCTATGTTATGTTTTTCTGACAAAAGAAACACCAATTTGTGTATGCCCCTCTTTTGAACCCCTTAATCTCAACCATTTTAAAAATAAATTAGTAGTTTAGAAAGTAGACTCGAAGCACTTCGATCCTTGTTTTTGTTCCATCTCAAAATTTTGAGTGTAACTATCCTCAATTTCATGTCCAAGGTTAGTATTTCTTGATTTCAGAAAAAAATAATTTCACTTAAGTCCCCTTTTTGGGAACCATCTTGGTGCACTTACCCATAGATCGACAAATTTGACTGTAACCGGATACCCTATTCTTCACTCTTGCTAGCTCTTTATTATGTCTGTTGGTATGGGCCAATACTAAGTTGTGGACCAAATAAATGACTTAGGTTGTCATAAATGACAACACTAGAAGCCATATGCCAACAATCTCCCCCTTTGGCATTGATAGCAACACTTAGTGAAAAATGACCAAGTGTCAAAATCAATATTAGTGTCAAAACATAGCTTCCCCTGGGATTGATGAGGGATTTTTCACTACTCTCTCTCCCCCTTTGAGATCAATTAAAAACACGTGTTCAATCTCCCCCTTTGAAATATGATCAAAACTTGTTGATTTCAAAACTATTTTTAAAATCTGATAAAGAACAGCTACTACTTTGAGTTAGAAAATTATCTTTTGATTTTCTTTCATCTCTGAAAGAAATTTCTTCCAAGCTTTTGTTGCAATCCCAATGATTATGATCATGTTGTTATTCTTCGATGTCTTGTTGACAATTTTGATGAGAGATTCTAAAATTGTGATCACTTCCTCTAATTTCTCTCCTTTCCTCAATATCTCAATCATCTTTTCCAGTCTCCATTCAGTTAGGTCCTTTAATTTCCAAAAAGTATCCACAATTTTGTTTTTAGTGAATTAAAATTTTGTATTCTCAGACTATAACTCTTGAATCCTTTTCTTGATTGTGCCATCCTGATCCTAAAACATTTCAAAACTTTTTCCAATCCCATTTAATTGTGTTTCAATTTGTTCCAATTTTTCTTTCTATTTTCCAACTACATGACACTAATGGATGCAATAGTTATAGATTTTATTTGATGCACTTAAGCATTGCCTTAGCTCATTCATTTTCCTTTTCAACTTGGTAAGTGATAGCTTGAACTGCTCCTTCAAATGTAAGATTACTTCTCCTTCTTCTTTGTTTTGAGACTCAGAGCCCATAGTTTCCTTAATGCATTCAATCATTTCTTCTGGTAGAATATTTTGCAGACTCTCCAATTTGATCTGGCTGTACACAACATGAGAACTTAGTACAATTAAAATCGTATCATGATCATATGAGGGTCTGATAGACCATAATTTAGCAATTTTCTGCATTTCACCTTCCTTATGAATGAGCTGCAACAACTTCTCCTTTGTCAAGTTATCTTCTTCTTCACTTGCTTCTGACATTCCCTTTTCTTGTTCTGGTTTGGCTAATTCTAGTTCTTTTCCTTGTGTGTCCTCATTTTCTTTGTCAGATTCCTCATCTGGTATATCCATGATTTCTTGTTCCTTTCCTTAAATTCCTTCAATCTTTGGAACCTTGCATTTCGAAGGAGTACAAACAATAGTTTATTTTTCTCTTTTCTTCTTTCTCTCCATCTCATCAAAAGACGAACCAACTTCAACTGCCCTTACTGGAAGAGAGATACCAATTGAGCCAAACTTTCCTAGAAAACTCTTAAAGAAATTTCCAAATTCTTGATCACAATTAGCCAAACTCTTAGAGTGTGTGTAGATTTGTTTGCACACCAGTTCATTTAATTTCCACAACACATTGTTCTTCATTGGTAAACAATTCAGAAAGTACATTATAAGACATATGACCAAGGTACCAAGCCTGAAAGGGTAATCTGTCATCTTTTTTAATTGCACATTCTCCATTAGTTGATATTTCAACAATCCACAAAGGTCAAAGTTCTAATCTTCCATTATCATTTTGTGTGAAAAGTATACCACACTTGCTGAAGTAGAACCTTCTCTGTTTCTAAAGAAAATTTTGTAGGATATGCCATGCACAATGTATCTTGTCACCAAGGTTTTTGATTGTCGAGATTATTCGTGCCCTTTGATCTCCAATAACTCTAGTTAGGGTTTCGACTTATTTATTCTGGATGGACTTCTTTCTCGGTATATCCCAAACTTTTCATAATCCAATCAAATTTCCAATTACTTCCTTCGAAATGATGTAGGGTCTGTCTAGAATTAGAGTGTTTTCATTCAATCCACTCAAAATGAACTTAACAATTTTTGTGTTCTTAAAATGGGGAAACTCATTCCATATGTCAAAATTCTTGTATTTAGCTTCACTCAACTATTTCAATTCATTGGGAAACAAAACATTTCTTACGTCTCTAATATTCTCACTGTTGTATTCATCTAAATTTATTATCCCTTTGATTTTTTTCTATTTTTCCTTCTGTTCTTATCAACCGCACATCAAATTATATGGAAATTCCAAAATCAACTAAAATACCTAATGGATTTAGAGATTTGACGTCAAATTAACTTCACTCATTTGAAATTCTACTACCAAATGCTCTCCTTCTTTTCTTCTTCTATGCAAGGTGACAAATGAGGGTTCCAACTACTTTTTATAACTTCACACACCAAACTTTTGATGTAATAAATTATTTTTCCCTAGGTATTCTGGATACCCTATTTTCTTGGATAGTGAGAGAAAAATTATTCTTTGGACCTATGATTTCTTTGAGTATCCTTGTGAATGTTTTCCAAAGCCTTTGTAGATCATTAATACACTTTTTTGACAATCTTTCATGTTTCGATATCAGTTACGAATAGGGGAAAAAGGATTTTCTTGAAAAACTTCCCCTAGGCCAATGGCCTGAAGTCAATTCTCTAAAGAATTACCGGAAGCGGGTTTTGGTACAGAGCTATTTCCTACATCAGACTTGACCTTTCTTACCCATATCTTCTTCATCTGATCTCTTATTTCTTCCATAGTCACTTTTCCTTTTTCTTTATCATCTTTTTGTGTATTTCTGCCTTTCTATACCGAACCTCTTCTATCCACATTTTTGTTTCTCAAAAATCTTGCAATGTGACTATATTTGTTGCAATTGTAGCACACAGTATTTCCTTGTCCAAACCAATCATTCCATTGATTTATTCTTGATCTACATTGGTTAGCAATATGCCCAGATCTTCTACAGGTACAACATTCAACATTCCTTCTACTGATAGAGTAGTTTGACACATTTATGCATTCGATTGATTTATGACCAAAATTTTTACAATTGAAACATTGAATGAAAAATGATAAATCTCTTGATTTAATTTTACTTCTACACTGAGTTGCCATATGATCAAATTTATTGCAAGAAAAATAGTATCCATTATACTTCTGAGCATTAGGTTGTCTTACTAGATGCCTTTTTTATTTTTTCATCATATTTTCTTGCCTAAAATTATTTTGTCTAGATCTGGAACATTCTCCTTTCTCATATCCAAGACCTTGATTGTCATTTCCGTTCTTTTTTCCTTGAATCGGCTCATCAATCTTAACTGAGCTAATCTTGAACTTTTCCTTGTATTCATTTGGAGTAGTAAGTTCATCTCTGAGAATAACAATCTATTTTTCAAGTTCTTCATTGTTTATAGATTGTTACAGTACACTCTCCAACTGGATGAATTCTCCATTTACTTGTTTGCATTCATCAAATTTTTCTTTTAAGGACTGATCAAGGTTCTCCTCATTCTTCTTCCTTTCTTCAATTTCCTTATTCATCTTCATCACCATATATTCCATCTCATGTTCTAGAGTAGTTCTGTTGTCTTTGGAAATCTTTTCACATTCTTCAGTAATTTCCTTCAACGTTTGATTCAAGTGAACATCATCCATGCTTCTTCTCTCTTTTTTCTTAATTTTATTACAAAGATCCTTTCTCTACTCCCTAGAATTAACAATCTAATCCTTTAATGTCTGAATGAATTTCTCAGCATCTTGAAGATTCGCTCTCAAGTCCCTGACTTCTTCTTTAGACTGATCAAGATCATCCAGTGCTACAACAAGCTACTATTGAAGACTACCAAATTCCATTACATTCCAAAATCCACCTCAAGCTGCTAAACTTCTTATGAGGAACTAGGCTCTGATACCAATTGTTGGACTCAAGGGAACACTGAGAGGGGGGTGAATCAGTGTTTTCCAAATCTGAAATTTATTAATCTGATATTTAAACCATTTCAACATTAAATCAAAGGAAAGATGCAAACACACAAAGTAGTCATCCACAACACCATAACACATGGATTTTTACATGGAAACACTATTAGAGGAAAAAGCACGGTGGAGGTCAATCCACAATTTGAGTACTCAAATATAATTTTTACAAAAAGGAATGCACTTGCATTCAGGCTCACTACCTAGAGCTCACTTCTCAAAATAGAAAGGCTAACTGCCTTACAAAATATTTAGATTAAGACCATTTGAAGGATTGAACTAAAGTAATAGAATATACTTGTGTCTCGTTACAGTTCCAGTTAGGCTCATAGATCAGATTATGGACCTTCGCTCTACTCTGCTCCACTCTGCTCTACTATTTTCTTCATATCACAAATCCATGCATAGATGAATTCACATCACTATCCTTCTCAACTTCACATCACACACTAGAATAATTTGCATCCCACACATTCTCATCTTCAAAATGATATAACCAATTTCTTATATATATACGCAATCAAATATTTTATCATTCATATGTTGGATTTTATAAAACATAAAATAATTTTCAACCGTTGGCTAAATCCATAACTAATTATTAATATGCACCATCCATAGTCATCTGTAGCATAGTAGGGACCTAAGTGAGCATGTTCAAGCTCAAAAACATTTAACCAATTACACCTTAAACATCCACAACAACTATATCCACCAAGTTGGCCTTTTAGCATTGATAACCAAAAAATCAATGCACCAGATCTCCTAGATCATACACCAGTAAATGCGCACCAAAATATTTCTTGGATAAGATATTACGAACATAAAAATACCTTTCTCTGAGATCCAAAACCAAAAGAATTAATCTCATGATATATATAGATCGATAGATTTGAGTACAACTGGATACCTTATTCTTCACTTTTGCTATCTCTTCATTATGTTTGTCGGTATGGACCAATACTAAAATGTGGACTAGATAAATGACTTAGATTTTTATCAATGACAACACTAGAAGCCATATTCCAATAGGAAAATCATGATCAAATATCTGATTGTTGGATCCATGTCTCTTATGTGATGTGATTAATTTTCTTTATTCCTTTAATCATGAGAATGACTTAGATTGGTTGGTCTAAAAGTAACTTATAATGTCTATACATTTATCCAGGTTTCATTAGATACCCCTTGTACATGGTATATGCATAAGGTATGTGTTAGGTCTTATATTGTTTGCATGTATAGTATTTAACTTATTGTTGTCCCTTTGTGTGTCCTCAATGAGGTTATGCATTTGAGTATAATATTTGTGGGGAATAGTTTGAACCTTATTTTATTTATCTATGTCTCCATCCCACATGTATGATGAAACTTATTGATGCTTTAAATTCTTCATATAAATCATTTTGAAGAAATAAGATATGTTAATGTTAGTAATGCATTTAGTGAATCCTTGTATGTCTTCATGGTAAATGATACATATATAAATTTGATAAAGGATTTGTGATTGCAAAATTCATAAATAATGATGGGGTTTTTGAAATTATAGAAATAATGGAATATGTGGTTCGTAACCATAAGTATGTTCTCACCATTTTGTTTAGTGTACATGTTATCATATAAAAACAAATTGTTGCATCGAAAGAGTTACTTATTAATTAGGATGAAGGTTCCTAATTATATTTCTCCTTATGTATGAGGTGTGATTAATTGTTCTTATGAAGTTGACCATGTGAGCATGCTCTTCCATGATGTGATTTTTTTATTATGTACTCTTGATCATATGTAGATACTATTATGCATTATGTATATAATCATGAGAGTACTATTGGGTAAAGACTTAAGTCCCCAACTGAATTCTTCTTGATATGCACCCTTAGTGCATGAATCTTTTTATTAACTAAATATATTTATTATACTTTATTGTATTATTAATTTTAGTGTAGAAAAACATGTATCACTTTATATTTTCACACTTTTTTGGGCCCTCCCAGCTAAAATTAGGCTTCTTTATGATTTATTTGGTCCTATTTTGCATCCACAAGCCCTATTTAATGCATTTTTCTGAGGATAATCTTGACACATATCTAATAACCAATCATAAATTAGTGTTTTTGGATTGTATGGCCGAGATTTAGTGATTTGGGACTCATACGCCACCTTGGGCATATGGGTCTCACCTAAGTTTTGGGGTCTGGCCTTGAATTTAGCACATAACTAAACATTTCTTAAAAATTGTGTCCCAATCTTAGCCTACTAGGACTCATATGCCCCAACTAGCATATGATTCCCTCTTAGCTTGGATGTATTTTGAATTCAAATTCTTGGCGGGATTTTATCCTCCTATATTTGATGTCGGCTTGTAGTGTAATTTCAGGAAATTTGGCATAAACAAGTATAAATACAAGGTTGTATCACATATTTTCTCCTAACAAGATCTAAAAATATTTATGAGCAAGTGTGATCTAAGCATTCAAGCATTCTAGCAATTCAAGAGCATTCAAGAGCTGACTATCAAGAATTTGGAGCTACATTCAAGGTTCAAGCATCATGTCAATGTCATCATGCATCATGTTTGTTTCTGTGCTAACATTTGTGATGTACGTTCTTATGATTCAAGAAAGCATTCAAGTCAATATCTACAACATTCAAACAAGGGTCAAGATCTACATTCATGATAGCCATCTCATATAAGATTTCAACCTTTGTTCTAAGGGTTTGGTGAGTTGCAACATAGATATTTGTTTGTACATCATTCCTCCATTGTGTTTCTATTCATTTCAAGGTTTGATTACCAAAACAAGGTTTGAGCAAGGAAAACCCCTATCCAATAAATAAATAAAAATTCCCTCTCTTTGATGTGTGATTTGTATATTTAGGTTGAAGATCCATTAAGGAGAAATATTGGAGAAATTTGTCAAAGTTGTTAAAGTTGTCATCTACATTGGAAGATCACGAAAAATCATCTATAGAGCAAAATTTAGTGTTTCAAACTCAAAAAACGTAAGTGAGAGAAGTTATAGGAGAACCCTAGAGGATATCAAAGTTTCAGATCAACCCTGATACAAGGCCTAAATCACCACTTGTGGCATATGAGTCCTAGTATACTACATTTAAAGCATTTTTTCTAGATCCTAGTTTACTAGTTCTAGATTTTGGATCCAACATAAAACCCTAAACTAGGACTAAATCACTCCTAGTGGTGTATGATTCCCATTGTGCATTAAATGTAAAAAAATTCAGGAGTGCAAACCTTGTTTCAACCATCTTTATTTTTCCAGGTAACCCTCTATCCTTTCTCAGTTCATTATTCTAATTTTTAGTTTTCCAGGTAACCCTTTGTCCTTTCTCAGTTCATTATTCTAATTTGTGGCATATGAGTCCTAGTATACTACATTTGAAGAATCTTTTGTAGATCCTAGTTTACCAGTTCTAGATTTTGGATCCAACATAAAACCCTAAACTAGGACTAAATCACTCCTAGTGGTGTATGATTCCCATTGTGCATTAAATGTCAAAAATTTCAGGAGTGCAAACCTTGTTTCAATCATCTTTAGTTTTCTAGGTAACCCTCTGTCCTTTCTCAGTTCATTATTCTAATTTTTAGTTTCACATCTTAGGTTGCATAATTAGGATTGCATATCATTTTTATCTTCTTCTTTCCAAGCCTTTTCTTGGTGGTGAATCCCCCTTTTGTCTTTAATCACAACCAAGCAAACCATCTTAACCATCCAACCCTTCCCTCAATCAAGCCAATTGGTTGAGGGATCTTGGTTTCCTTTAATGGAACATAAGGAAATTGGTGGAGGAACCCTAATCCCCCTTTAGTTCCATCTCCCAAAATATTGGTATCATATTTTCTTCATTTCATTAATACAATGTTAGGTGATAGAGTACTCCACCTTTTGTGTTGTTTCTTATGTTATGATTTCTTGAAAGAAAATTATGTCTGTTGGAATCCTACTGTTTATTTATGATTCTACCCTAAGTTGTGAGTCGCCTATTTTATAAAGGGCGGCCCAACTTGGTAGTAGGGATGAACTCTATATTCCTAAGAATTATATTAGGAAGGCTAGAGGTGACTTGGAATAGTAGTATGTGGAACTTGGTCTTGAAAGGGGTTATTTTTTGTAGGTTAGTGTATTTTTCCATTTTATCTATAACTTCTTATTTGTTGTTTTGATTAGATTAAAATTTGAAGGGCCAATACTCATTACAAAACAACCATAGAGGCATATCAAGAACTCATGAGCAGTGAGAAAACCAAAACTAAGGCTTAAATAATTTGACAAAAATAAAACAACCAAAAAACCCACAAAATTAGGACCAGCACAGAACCACAGGGAACCTACAGATCTCCCAAAAACTTGACTAGTGATCACGTTCCATTCCTGAGATAGGAACTAGAGCTTATTTTTCAAAGTCAAAGGCCCTTGTTGAATGGTATTGGTTTTCATCGGGACATCACGAGTCAAGGTGTCCACCTTTTTTCCCTTATTCTTCTACGTATGACCATCTTACATACCATCTACAACTTGCTTCCCTTGGAACTTCCTTGACTCATGATCCCAAAAAACCTGAAGAGTGAGGGTGGTGTTCTTCATGGTTTATTTTTTGTAGTTGGTGATGACCTTCAGGCATTGCATAGTATTATCTTGGTTTTGATGGATGGCATCAATCTTTATTAGTAAATTATTTTTTTTTTACTCAATGCCAATGATGGCCTATAAATCTTCCATCTCCTTTTCCCACCTCTCCCACTTCTCAAAAAGGCTTGTCCAACAAAGCAAGATCATTTCCTAATGTGCTTTATTCTCCACCTACCCAAGCCACAGGATATGTTGTTTTAGAACCTTTCCTAAACCAAAATTTGAATTCTTTCTTTGGCCATGAATAGCTCACCCAAGAGCCACTTCATGATAACCTTTTGAATATTAATAGTTCCTAAATTTTCAATAATTTTCTTTCCTAAGGGGTCTTTAGGGGTACGAACCGACCTAGGTTTAGTACTAGGTTCCTCCAGATTAATGCACATGTTGGGAGAATTTTTTGGGTTAGGTTTAAGAATGGGAGGGGTGTTGGGAACATCCGAGATATGGTCATGAGCAAAAGATTGCACAAGGGAGTTGCTTGAGGTTAGATTCCATGACTCATCATCATCATTTGAGTTGTCAAACTCCCTCGACCTAGAAGTAGAAATGGGTATGGGCATGGCTCTGACATGGAAGTGTATTTGATAGGGACAAGGGGGGTTTTATCATTCATAGGTAATTTACCTTGGGCCTAGGTTCTACAACAAACAACAAGATGTATTTATTCAATAGTAATAGAGGGGCTAGGGTCCCCAAGGGGATTGGTGGGGTCAAGGATAGTCAAAGAGTTCTTGCACATAGTAGTATGGGAGGGAGAATTACATAATGAAACTTTCATAAATGAAAAAATAAGGCCCTAGTGAATGGGTAATTTCTTGCATTTAGCTTGAATATTTCTAAGATATTTCTCGAGTGAAGACAAGAGCCAAAAGGGAAAATTCATCTTGATATTATACCCAAGATGACTAAGCATAGAAAAAATATGGGCGTAGAAGCGATAGAAATACCCTTCAAGAGTTACATACCTCATGAGAATTTTAGCCAATGGTTCTCTAGAAACCAAGCAAGTGTGCATAATTAAAGCCATTATGCAACCTATTCACCCTCTCACCCTCTTTCAGGAACCACATCATGTCTTCCTTGTAATGACTTTTTGATTTATGAGGAATGCAAATCCCTTCCAGGGATAGCCTTATGACCTCCACAATAAGCTTAGGGATCACCATAAAAGAGACCCCTCCAAAAATAAAAGCTCCATCCTCCCAAGAATTGACAAACTCCAAAGAAATATTGGGTTTATTCCCTTACATCCCCTCCACATACAAAGCCAGCTTGCCTCATTCCAAAATGGCCCAAACCTCCTTGTCTTACTTCCATCCATTTTAGTTGGTAGGTTCATCCTAAACTAAATCCCCTCCCATTGCAAAACACATAATTTTCAAAGCGAGGAAACACCAGTAGTATAAATGGTTATACAAAAACTAGAGCCACCAATAAAAGTAAATATGCATAGATTGATTACTGGGCTTAGGTTGCCATAATTGAAGAGCATGAAAACTATCAATTTATGAGTTGACAATGTATCCAACTTGATCTCATTTGGACAATACTTTCGCATCATTTTTAATTAATTTGAGCACTTGACTTGAGATGTAGAGGATATTATCCTATTTTACTATATTTGGAGTATAAACTCCAAGATTTCCTAAGGCATTGACAACTTTATTGTCTCTCTTATATACATGATTCACTTTATAATTCCCAAGGGAAATCATGAGATTGCGAGCCGAGGCCATGATGTCCTGGGGAGTGCATTAGGGAGAGGATTTCCTAGTCAACATAAGAATCATATTCCTAGAGTCTCCTTTAATAACCAAGTTAGAGAACCCAACTTGGGTGGAAATTTTAATACCATGGAAGCTCGCTACCACCTCAGAAAAATTGGAATACCAAACCCCCAAGTTGACCACATTTAAGCCAAAATTAACTTCCCCTTATGGTCACGGATGATCCCACCCCTACCAACCCAACCTGGGTTGGGTTTGGCCAAGATATTAAAATTGAGCTTCAGCCAACAAGGCTTGAGAGGGGGGACCAAGGCTTACTTCATTTATCTCATAGGATAAGAGAGCTACGGTAATTAAGGGCCTTAGAAAGATTCCAAGTAGATGCAATTGATACCTCTAGATCATTAGGATTTCTTTTGGTCTTACAAGGAGTAGAAAATATCCACTCAACAACCTTACTTATAATTTTTTTGGCCACCACCAACCATAGGGACCTTTTATTCTTGAAAACTTTGTTATTGTGCTCCTTCCAAAGTACCTACCCCGTGAAGAACAACGATTGCCACCAAAGCTCAACAAGTAGAGGGTGAAACACTAGGGGGGAACAACAATCCAAAATCTCATGGGCATCCTTTTGTTAGACCCAACAAACTTTGAAAACAGATTGAATTTTTTGGCTAACCTGCCAAGAGTAAGAACAATGGAAAATCAATTGAGAAATGGACTTAGATTTTTTCTCACACAAAAAGCATTGGTTCCCAAGTTGTATGCCTTTTTCTTGCAAATTATCCAGAGTGAGGATCCTTTTGTGATAGATAGTCCACCAAAAAAAATGACTTTAGGTAAGGAATTTCTTCATCAAAGTTGCATCTAGTCAAACATAGAGTTCCAAGAACTAGAGAGGAGGTTGTAGCCAGTCTTGATAGAATAATGTGATCTTTGGAATCTTTCTAGACTAGTGAGTCAGGAAATTCAAAAGGGAAGAACTTGCAATTCCTGACAATTATAATAAGTTCTTCAATAGCCAACTGAAGGGGGGTCAAACCAATTGGGGTTAATCTTCCCTCTAGGTGGATCAAGATAAAAATCAATGTAATCTGAGACCTTATCACCTAGCCAAGTACAAAGGTCCTGACGAACAATAGATAAGATAGGATGGATACCACGAGTCTATGAAGACAACCAATGATCATCCTAAAAGGATACCGAAGTACTTGATCTGACCAGACAAGAGGACCCTAAAGAGAGTAAATTCTATGTTTTTAAACTTCTTATATATTGTTAATTTTAGAAAATAATTAGATATTTTATCAATAATGATTTTTTTAACACTTGAAGCTAGAAAAATGATATATTTTAAGGGAGTTATGGTTTTTGAGAAGGAATTATTTACCTTGTTGGAAATATATTAATTTCCTCTATCAACACATTGAAAGATGAAATGTTTTATTGTGTTATTCTATAATTTTATAAATTATTTGTTGAACCTAGTCATTCATACCCTAAACTTGGTGGATTGAACGTTGATGTTTTCTCTTTGTGAGGAGATATCATTTCATTCACTTTAATATTTATCAATCATGGGAGTTGAGGATGGTGGTCTTATACCTTATTGTTTTGGATAAAGGTAAATCTTTCCTCTCACATGGTCATCATGGTTGCAATGTTTATGACTTCCACTTGGGTCACCATGACTAGTGTATTGGCTTTGTGTGCCTTAAGTATTGTTGTGTTGCATCATGGAATATTGAGAATGTAGATGTAAAATGTGGCATGTTAAATTTTTATTCTTGTTAATTGGGAAAATGAGATCCTACATTTAACTAGTAGATTAACCTAAATTTTAATCCTTCCTTGGCTTCATAGTAGAACAAAAAGGGTGTTAGGATTAGCTAGCTACCTTAAAGGAGAGACAATATTCCCAAGGTTTATTTCCTTTGTTACAAATAAAATAGATTGATTCAATGTGATCCAATTAACCTAAAATTATTAAGATTCCCTAATTTAAAAATATATATTGCTCCAATAAACAAAAATATAATTTGATGAAATAGTTGAAGATTTTAAAAAGAGAAAATAAATGTGCACATGTGATATCAAGAAAATCCTAAAATAGTTGGACTAGGGCATTAGGCACCCTAATCTAAAAATGAGGGTTTTTGATAACTTAGATCTAGATCTAAAAGTTGTAGGTTTTCTCTACACTTTCAGATTATGAGATCCATCATCTTCACACCTAACTATGGAAAGAATAGCACCCTAATCTAAAAATGAGGGCTTTAGATAACTTAGATCTAGATCTAAAAGTTGTAGGTTTTCTCTACACTTTCAAATTATGAGATCCATCATCTTCACACCTAAATATGGAAAGAATAGCAAAGGAGAAGAGAGGGGGTGGCTATATAGGATTTTTCTTTGGTCAAACTTCCATTTTGGTATTTATACCTCCACAAATAGTCAATTTGATGATAGATAAAAGTTTGTGCTTTGAGATTTAAGTGTGTCTAAATATGTAATGAGTAATAACATGTAAGATAAATAACAAAAAACCTACTCAAGTGTATTAGGGAGGATTATTATATGATAAAATTATTTAAATGTGAGATTCAACCCAAGAGAAAGTCAAATGCTCAAGGGAAGAAAATATGCCAAAATACCCCACTTAGGGAAACAAGGTGATAAAATTGTAAACATGAGAACTTGTTGAAAATTAAGTCATTAGGTGCTTGAGATATGAAAAGATGATCCAAACACCCTAGATTCCATTTGGTTATTCCATTGGCTTCAAACTCTAATCATTTCAATAAAAATTTATGTCTAAAACCCTTCTTATAAATATGGAAAATAGGAGGTTAATTTTGGTAGAGCTTCACTATTATTATGATTGTATATGTTTTGAAAAAATGTTTCATGTTTAAATAGGAAGACATAGAATAAATCTAAGTGTAGTTTGACTCATTCAAATTTGAATTTTAGGAAATAATATACTACCAAATATCAAGATTGAATTCACATCATGCAAGACAAAGGTCAACCCTAAATTGTAGCTTTTTTGGGGAAAAATACCTGGACTAGGGTGCCCCAGTGCCCCTATCTAGGTGTTACATATTTTTTGAACCATGGATCACAAATTTGGGGTCCCTTGACTTAGAACCTTCCTAAAATTCAAGCACTTGTTGGAGTTAAAAGGGTATAATTTTATCAAGAAGGTGCTTTTAAGTTAGCTTTAATCTATTCTATTGAGTTGTTAGGTAAGGTCAAGGGTAGAGAGGGGCCCTAAAATACATCAGAGAAGTGGACACCAATGTAAGCACCAAATAACACATGAATTTGTGATTTCGATCTTAGGGAGAATAATTAATGATTCTAGAATTTTTATTACCAAAAAATTTCCCATCTATTCTTTAAACATTAATTTCTTAGACAAAGGTTGGAGAACTAAAAAATATACGTTCCTTGGTTTTATCTCCAACCCATATGTGTTTACCATTCTTTATCTTTCTAAATTATATTATATATTGTATTCAATAGTTCTTACTTTACATGATTGCATTCATACATGCTTATCCATATATTGCGCTCTCTTTTAGTTCCTTGTATCCTCTTGCTACAACCAATTATTCATAGGGGACATATATTCTAACTAATTTTCCTATTAGGATTTATCGACTAGAATGAGGAATTAAATTACCAATTAAAATGCAGATTTAAATCATAGTATAGAGAAATAAAAATTCACAGAGGTGAGACAAAAAAAAATTAGGTAGTTCACCCTTTGGGCTATGTCCACAAATAACGACTATTTTGATTTTATTAAAATTTCTAGTGATAACAAATTGCATAAACCTACAACAAACTTGTTGCAACGTGCAACATAAAATACACTCTAAATTCCTCACACATTGTGCTACTTGTGTCTCAAACAAAACCACAACTCTCTATCACTTCCACATGCACCTTGTTGTTGGCTTCTTCACAAAGCCATGATGTTCAAATTCTTCCTTGCGTTGCACACTACATTCTACACATTTCATTTGCTACATGTAATAATTTTATGCCATGATTGCTCATTTCCAGTTCACACAACCATTGATATTTCAATCCACAATAGATATTTTATTAACTATTTTGGGTAGCTTCAAATTAGATTTCCAACTAAATTAAATTTGAAATTTACAACAAATTTTTTATTAAAAAATATAGTGAAATTTTTCTTTAGGGGTGTTGCCCCCAACAACCCCTGCTGGGGGAATTGCCCCAGATCTCCATCGTGGGCTCCACCACCAATCCTCCACCAAGGTGGTGATCCCCTAGAACCGCAAGATGGGCTTTGCCCCTTTTACTCCTTTGTCAATTAATTTGGATGGAAACCACGTTGGGAAAAGTGGCCAAACGCTTAACCTAGAGCATGATTAGGCTACATATACTAGTAGTTGCTATGCTAAATTTTTATGCAATGACATATGCTATAAAAATCACCATCATGACCAAATAGAGAATTATCATAGGTCATGCCTTGTGATTCATGTGCCTTGTCATCCCATGGCTACCATGCCAAACACACCATTCTCATTTCTTAAATAGGTGATTTTTTCCCTTATTTCACATTGTTCCTATCTCTTAAAATTATCACTTGCTCCTACTTTGTAATTGATTCTTACTTGATAGATAAAAGCTACTCATAAAAATATTTTTCTTTTTATTTTGTAAGATGTCATGAAGAATGCATGTCAAAGGACATATTTACATGCATGATTACAAGTATTGTATACTTTGAGATGCTTTATCATTTTAATATTTACACACACCTCAAAATAAGAGAAAAATGTAATGGTGAAATTTGTATAATGGTACAATTTTTTATTTAATTTTGTGTTGATTTCGAGGAAATGCATTTATACATGTAGATATTAGTGACAAATGACACAAGTTTGTGAGAAATTAGGCTCATTACTCTAACCTTTCACCCCCTCTATATACGCACATTCTCATAAATTTAACACCTATATTACCCTTACATGCACACATACCTAGATACAATTGTCTTGCACACATTTATTACATCTATCTATGTACCTACATCCATATAATCTCATATATATCTCTTTAAATATTATTTTGATTTCATCTAAAAGTTATACATAAATTCAAATTTTAATAATTATAAATAATATTTTTAATCGAGAGAGATTCTTCAATGACAACAAGAGGCAGAGCATAAAGCTATGCTTGTGAGTGTGTTAACAAAAATTCTTTAACATTTTGATAAAATTGACAGCCATTTACACATCAAAATAGTAATATTTAATAATAAAAACAATACTTTCAAACTATCTTTAAATTAATATATTTCTCACATTTTTTAAATAGATATATGTAAGATATCTATTAACTATTTTTAAATATCTAAAACCCAATAAACTTACAAATAGTATATACACCAAAGTTTTTTTTTGTAATGCTATGCATGGCAAAGAAATTTCGTGGATATTTTAAATCTTAATAAGATGATGATATTATGGAAACATGTGATGATCCATAATCTTTTAGGACTGGATCATATTGACTGGCGTAGGGTCTTTATCAGATAAAAATTTGTGTGATTGATACACAACACGCAATCAATGCTAGGCTGTAATGTACCAGTATCCAACAGTAACACAACAATACATGTCTACCTCAAAATATTGGAGTTTTGCATGTTCTGTGCCTGAATGTTGCTCCTCTTTATGCTTGGAGTTTCTTTATAGATTCTTCAATTTAATTTGGGTGTGATTCATTTCTGTGACCCTGACACACCATTTACCTACTGGTAAAGTTTTAAAGCCCACAGGAAAGGAAGAAACCTTCATGATGCTGTCGTACAGCATTGAGGGCAAACCAGCAAAGAAAACTTTAACCCAAGAGTGGAAAGGCGAGCCGAGTGAGCAAAGCGATCGGAAATACGTTCCCATGGATTGGTGGTTCGAGGATTTATGTATGCTGGACATGGATTACTTCGTGAGAACAGTCACATCAATAAAGGCTAAGGGAGTCAGCCCAGATATGATTGGCGCAGTCATCTCTAACTATGCCATGAAATGGCTGCCCGGCCTGGCTCAAGACCAGCACACATCTGCATGTCTGCTAGAAAATCTGGCAGATGCGAAGGAAATTATAGAGAGTGCAGAAAATGAGAACACCACAGCCAAAAACAAGTTTATTTTGGAGACTTTGGTGAGTATTCTGCCGGCGGAGAAAGACGTTGTGTCGTGCAGCTTTCTGCTGAGATTGCTGCGCATGGCACACATCGTGGGAGCCGATACAGCGTTCAAAGTGGAGCTGGAGAGACGCGTGGGGCTTCAGCTGGAACAGGCAACTGTTTCAGACTTGCTTATTCCTTCTTTTTCTCACACTTCCCACACTCTCTTTGATGTTCGCTTGGTCTACCGTCTCGTTAAATGTTTTCTTGCTCAGGATGAAAATTCCGGAGAAGAGGACAGTGCTCGTATGGGGAGATCTGCTAAGTTGAAGGTAGCCAAGGTTTTAGATAGCTATTTGGCAGAAGTTGCTCAAGATAAGAGTTTCAGTGTCTCGGACTTTGAAGCATTGGCTGAGGCTCTGCCAAGCTATGCCAGAACCTGTGATGATGGGCTCTATAGAGCTATTGATACGTATCTGAAGGTGAGTACACAGTCACTCAGGTTTTTCAAGTTTGGGTTTTGTATCCGCTTAGGCTTAAAAATTGGTTCCCTCTCTGTTCTGTTCATTAACTGTATTTTTTTAATGGAGAATTTTATATCATTTATGAATTTGTTTTGTTATTTGATATAGGAGCACGAGCATCCTAGGTTGAGAGGTATCCGTTTCATTAAAATTGTTTGAAACATGGTCTCAATTTCGTCCTTCACATCATATCTTGAAGGATTTGAACTTTGATGGATAGTTTAATGAAGAAATATACCATTATCCTTATCAATTATGTTCAATCAATTGAACTACAATCATTTTATAAAAAAAATATATAATATAAATAATATAATTAAAAATAATAATCTACACTAAATGTAAAGAGACTGCAAAAAAAAATTTAAATTGAGAGAAGAAAAACAGACTGCAATAAAATTCATTAATTATTTTTTTCAATGTTCTTAAAGGCTGTTATGCCAACGTTTTCAAATTTTGGTTTACTATTTGTTTCTTAGATAACAGGGCTTTTATTCAGGCGAAAAGGAAAACAGACTGCAATAAAATTCATAAGTTCTCTTTTCAATGTACTCGAAGGCTTTTACGCCAAAGGTTTTGTGTTTTGGTTTACTATTTGTTTCTTAATAACCAGTGCATGCATGGAACCTGTCTACTGAGTTCTACTGAATGGAAGAGCTTAATCATTGTGGCCTCCCTTTTAACTCAATCAAAACGGTTATAATTTCTATTTTAGTTGAAATAAAACTAATAGAGCACTGAAAATTAACCTAAGTTGGAATCTAGGTGAACTAATTCATTCCCATATTTTCTAAGAGAATATAAGCGTTTCTCATTTAACATTTCTGAATCTTCTGTTAAAGTGATGCTAGGTGAGATTGACTTCTTTCACACTTTTGAGAGCTTTCATTTAATAATCTGTATCGATGATACAAAGGATTTTTCAGTGTATCAAGTTATGGTATTGATATTAGAATTTAATTGTATAATTCATATGAATTTATTTTTTTATGAGAATGAATTGTTCAGTTAATACTAATTGTATTTATGTAGATTTTACAAAGTTTTTAAACTCATTGACTCATAATCTATGAGCATCGGTTTGCATGAACCCATCTTTCATGAGAATGAATGGTTCACTTAACACTCATTGCATCTATGTAAATTCAACGAAGTTTTTGAAACTCATTGACCCATAATCTATGAGATGCAAACCCATCTATCATGAGAATGAATGGTTCAGTTAGCACTCATTGCATCTATGTAGATTCAACAAAGTTTTTGAAACTTATTGACCCATAATCTATGAGCACCAGTTTGCATGAACCCATCTCTCATGAGAATGAATGGTTCACTTAACACTCATTGCATCTATGTAGATTCAACAAAGTTTTTGAAACTCATTGATCCATAATCTATGAGCATCAGTTTACATGAACCCATCTCTCATGAGAATGAATGTCTCACTTAACACTCATTCTCTTTATGTAGATTCAACAAAGTTTTAGAAACACATTAACCCATAATTTATGAACATTGGTTTGCATAAACCCATCTCTCATAAGAATAAATAATCTGTATAACATTCATTGCATCTAAATGATACTCGCAAAAGTAAAATATTGAAACTTCCAAAAGATTACCCACCCAATACTACAACTCAAATTCTTTAACTATGAAATTTCCCTCGAAATCAAATACATTTTTAACTCTACCCCGTTTTCTTCAAGATCGCTCCCTAATTTCCAAGTCATAGAGTTGAATTTGCTCTCATAGCTTTATAGACTCAACAGCTGAGTACATCTCCCATAGCCTTATACGGAGTCAACAGCTAGGTATACTTCTACTAGAACCGTAGACAATTTTGTATTTACAAGACAGATGATACAATCGAAATTTCCCGACTGAATTATTCCATTGCATTTCACAGGCTCATTCAGGACTATCCGACACAGAGAGGAAGAGACTGTGCCGATTAATGGATTGCAAAAAGCTATCAGTGGACGCCTGCATGCACGCTGCCCAGAATGAGCGGCTCCCCGTTCGAACCGTGGTGCACCTTCTTTTCTCCGAGCAGATGAAGTTCAGAAACCCCAAAGTAGCCGAAAAAACGGCGCCGCCTCCGCCGAATGAGCGGGCGCACTGCCGCGATAAAGCACGGTGCTCTTCCGTGAGAGAAAATGACTACGACATTCGCTCCCTTCCCTTGGAAATACAGAAAATAAGGGCAGATTTTGCTGAACTCCAAAAGCAATGTGTTTCGATGCAGCAGCAGGTGGATAAACTATCCAAGCAGAAAAGCATTTTCCAGTGGGTTAATGGGTGGAAGAAAGTTTCCAAGACAAATGCAGCTCGTCAGTTAGATAAATTAGATGACCAATGCAGCGTAGAAGATGATTTCCCAGTACAGAGCCCTCAACCAACACAAACGCGCCGCAGAGGAAAATGGAGAAGAAATTCATTATCATAAAATGCTGGAATATTTTCCAGATTTGTGTTTGTTTTATTTAGAGAGCAAGCACTGTGGAACATTGATTGAGTTTTTGTTATCCTCACACTAATGACTTCGCCTATGTTTCTTGATAGTACTACCAGTTTAATTAGTGGTTGCCATTGAAGCCGTCACAATCACATTATCTAAAATTTTCACTGCTGAATATAATAAAGTCATTTGTTCAACCATAACCATTCATCCTATTGATACAAATCCTCCTGCATTATTAGTCTAAGTAAAATGACCAGAAACTAGAGATTATTTGATTTGGATAAAATGAAAAAATTATTTATTACAAAAAGGCCAGTGGGGTATTATTATTATTGCTATAAGAGATACAAAGGTTTAAACTAAGAAGCAAACTGAAATAAGAGATAAAGGGTATGTATGAGAGTTAGAGTTAGATATTTATGAGGACTTGTTATAAACCATATTTAGAAGTTGATCAAAGAGTCCAGTAAAATGTTTTTTATTATAAGATAAGTTTTGGAAGTTTTAGACGAGTTTGCATCATAATCAATTATTTTCTAAAGAAAAAAATTGTTTCTTCAAAATATGATAATGTCACTTTTTTTCATTTTTTATATTAAGAAGGAGATTGTTTGAATTTTTTATCAAATAATGAAGAAAAGAAACAAACTTAAGCATTTGTTTATGATCTCTAGAATCTTGTGCATTCAAATTAATAGAACCCATTACATTCTAGATAAGAGGGTGCATATCATTAGAAGAGCTAGCATTAGCAAGATTGGTAAAAAATCTTAGATTTTTGCCAACGTTAATAAGGTGATTAATATGACCAATATCATGTGCCTTTTTAGAGGGAGTCAAGCATAGAAAAAAAAACAAATCAATACCCAATTTTCATAATGGCTCTATGATGATCCGATGATAGGGCTATGTGTAGGAAACACCTTAATGTGGAAAGCAACATTCTCTCATGACTCTAATACCATGTTGGAGAATACCATGATCAAGAGCATGAAACAAACTTCCATAAATGAACAATAGTATGTCCATCATTATACAATAAGGAGTAAATATACAATGAGGAAGCCATGTATATATAGACAAACTAGATGAGGTAGGAAGGTAGGACTGAACAATTGACTAACCCTCCAAATGTGAAACACTCATGAGCTCACTTGACAAGTGTGTGAGAAAGTGTCAAATATACATGCAAAATGTGTCTCAAATGATGAGGACAAATGTCTCAATTCTATGAAGTGAGACAAAATTATAAAAAACCTAAGTAAACTTAAGTTATGAGTGTGAATAGGTCAATCTTAGAAAGGTGATTAGTTGACTAAGAATGATAATGACTCTATTTACGCTAACATTTACTATACATTAACATGATCAACATTCAATATTTTAAAGTGGAATTGTAATTATATATAAATAGAGAATAATAAAATAAAAAATATATTAAATATCATAATATGAAACCAAATTGTTATTGCATGCCATTCTTATTGATTCCAAACATAATATTGATACAATAATTTATTTATAGGTAGTTGATAAAAGATATATTTAGGTCATGTTATAGTGTTGTTACAATAGTGTGTCCCACTTCTAGAACATCCATTTTTTTAAAAATCACAGTTTTTTAGAAAATTTACTGATTTAAGCTTTAAGAGGTTCTACAAGTAAAAGATTTTAATTGAAGAGGGTTAGATCAAACCCCGTGTGGATAAAACCCCTCTAGTCTTAACCCACACCCACAATGGACTCTCCTCTACACTTATCAAAATATTCATAAAAATCACTTTCACTTTATCTTTTGGTGGATCAAATGAAGTCATTTAGAAATTATGTTTTGTAAGTATGTAGCCCTTATTATAAGTTTTCCAAAAATTATAATTTTGAATATATTCAATTTAGTTATATTTATTTGTTGTTTCTTGTGAATGTAGGTTTTTCACTGAACATCAAGGTCCTTGTTTTACACATGCCAAAAAAAAAAATAGAGAAAAAAAAAATGTTCCTTATGTATTGATGTCCTCATTTCAACAAAAAAAGAAGTTAATTCATATGCACACAAAAAAATTATGTGTTATGAAGTAACCTATGTTTAAATTATAGTTAATCTCTCTTTAAAAAGATTAAAAATATTATGCAACAAAAAATTATGAAAAAATATATGTGCACTAAATATTGGTGAACAAATCTATGCCTAAACTTCTATTTTTTCCCTTTCTACAAATAAATTTATACTTTATAGAAGTAATGCCACTTTTTAAAATTACTATTAACTATAAAAATATAAATTCTTAAAAGTTATGTAAAATATATCAAATATTATTTCTTTAAATTTTAAAAACTATATATTTATACTTTCTAGATAAAATCTAAAAAATAGTAGTTCACATCATCTCCAAATTATTAATGGTTTAGTTTCTATATTTTTCAAAAGCTGAAAATTTGGCAAAAAATGTTGATTTCAATGTCTTACTTTGGCCAAAAAGTGGAACACACTATTGTAGGCTAACTCCATAAATAATCATAATAATATAAGAATTAGGAAATCATAAAGATAAGAAACAAGCACAATAAACAATGCAATGATTGTATTTAGACAATCCAAATGTACAAATGAGAAAGCCTTGCATATATAGGCAAGGAAGAGGCAATCTACCAATCATGTAGATTTTATAAGTGCCCCATGATGTGGCACAAATGAGTAGACAAGTTTCTTATAGGTGTCAACCTTAGGATCACTATGAATGTGCAAACTAGCAACCTATTTGACTAAGTAATCAACCTTGATGTCAAGTGTTTGAGTGACCATTGAGGTGAGATGTAAAGTCTTTCAACCTCAAAAAAGGTAGCCAATGAGGTTTACCAAATAACTTGGTAACCTCTAGAGTCTTAAAGTTTGCACATTAATTTAGACAAGATGTATAACTTCATCAACATAAGTACACTTAAGTATAGTGAATAGATAAATTATTCACTCTAACACCCCCATAAGTGATAGTTGGGGAGATAAAAAAAAGTGCAAATAGATAGAAATGGGTCCCAACTACGAGGCCATATTAGGTATCCATGTACAAAGTTTCTCATAAAATAGAGTTAAGGAGAACCCCTTGGGATCAAAACTCATCTCCAAAAGGGACAATAGAGGATTTAAGACCTTCTAAAAAGATATCCCATGATGATAGGAACATCATGATCGATAAATCTTGATGCATGTGGAAGTTGTAAGCACTACCAAAGATTAACTAGTGTTTGCTAGAATAAATGAATCTTAAAGAAATGTAGATCAAGATAACAAATACAAAACATTGCATGAGTGAACATATGAACCCTACTTAACCATGTAGATGAATTCAATCAAAATCTATTCAGTTGAAAATATAGATAGTACTATGATTAGGAATACTATAATCTTAAAAAATATGATCAACTAAAATAATCCCCTATACCAGAGATCAAGATAGAAGGTTCATGCCAAAAAGAAGATTCCTCCACTACTTCATTGGAAGAAGCATAATCATAACACTAATGTAGTCCCCTTAATGTTAAGATTATAAGAAGACCAATTTAAATTGGGCACAAGAATATACAAGGAATGTAGAGATGTACAAGAAACTGAAAAAGGGTGTGCATTGAGGCACACTTGTATGAGGTGAGAATCATGAGGAGGCATTTCTATAATGGAAAATCAAGACAAAAAACACCATAGAGTGACGATCACAAGGATCCATAACTCTGATGTCAAATCGAGGCTCTACACAAACCCCATTATAATTTATAATTTAGTGTGAGTAAAAAATGTTGAATGCACAAGACAACTAAGAGGGGGCAAATCAGTTATACCTTAAAAATTCAAAACCCTCACAAACATTTAAATTAACATTAATTTTGTATACACATAAAAATGATCCGGAGCACAAATTAATTAAATACCAGTTATTTAATTAATTAATCTTAATTCCTCTACTTATATAAATAAATTGAAAATTTTATTTGTATAGTTCACAACTTTAATTATTCTATTCAAAAATCATCTTCCCTCTTGAATTAATTAAATACACAAATTTAAATAATTTGTTATTTAATTATTTCCCTTCCTTAATTAAATTTGAATTTTTAATACAAATTTGTCACATTTCTCCATAATTTCCTAACTTCCTCCAAATCACCCTCCACGTCATCACATGCCACATGATTTCATTTATTTCTAATTTCTAAATTAGGAATATTCATCCAACCTCCTAACCTCCTTGGAGACACATGGATCCTCTTTCTAATTGATGTTGTTTGAAACAAGGATGATTTTCCCTTCCAAATGGAGCACCCTCCATGAATTCCTCTAACCTCTTTGTGCTCCATCGTTGATCTCTTAGGATCACAATCTCAACCATCCATCTTTGCCACCTCACTCAAGGTTTGGAAAAATCTATAAATAGGAGATCATTCTACAACTTTTCAAAAAGGGATTTCATCATAAACATATGTTGCAGAAATTATTTTAGCAATTGAGAGCAAGTGAGAGAATTTTAGAGTTGCATATCATTTAATATTGTTATTGTATCAATATGAATTTTCACCCCTAACACAAATTCCCTTTTGACCCTTAACACTTTAGAAAATCAAAAGCGGAGGTTTAATTCCACTTAAGCCCATTGTCTGCATTCCACTTGGCGCCTGCTTTGTGTGTCAGTGGGGGTGTTTTTGTCAGGGACATCCACGCAGTGCAAAAACATCCATGGAAAATTCCCGCAGCTGGAGACTACAAAGGTGTTACATTTTCGATTGGAATTCGAAGAGTAACATCCCTCTTCGGTTGGCCGACCCGAATATGGTCATTTTTCATCCATCCCTTCATAATCTTCACTCTTCCATCCATAGCAGTTTCCAAGAGAAGTTTGCAAAATCATTTGAGCATTTTCTCCACCATTTTGTATCCATTTTCCAAGCTTTGCAGCAGCACCATTCACTCCATTGCAGCAATCCACTACTTCGTCACTCCAACAGGGCAAGCATATGATAGACACCGTGGCAATAGAGGCTTGAGTCCCTCTCGTTCACTCCTCCACGAGCCTTGAGTTCTTTGGACAAAGGCAATAAGCTCCTACCATCTCTCCTTTTTCTTTCGATTGAGTAATCACGTACTACTTGTTGTGTTTTGTGTTACGTAGGTTGTAGTTTCTTTCCTTTATCATTTATTTCTACTATTCCAAACTTGGTTGTCCATGGAGGTGGAAACACCAAGACAGGGGTCTGACTGAGGTAGGCCTCTATATAGCCCCAACAATTTCTCCCTTTATTGTGTGCAGGTGAAGAGAACTTGGAGCTAGTTGGCGAAGAGAGAATTGTATGAGATCATCTTCATCACTTTGGGGGTAATACATTTCTCTTTACTTAATATCATTTTACCACTTCAACATCTCTAGACTAGGTTGGTAATCTCTCCTTCTAAGTTTGATTTTTGTCTTTTCGATTCTCTGGCCGTACGGATGCCAACGCACTTGTGAGACGCCAATGCGCCGCACTATCATCCTGGAACTGTGCTTTTGTCCTCAGACAAAGAGTTGTCTGAGACATGAATTTGACTCTAAAGGCCAATTCATCTAGTCTCCTTCCAACATTCGGGATTGTAGAGTGATCAAAGGACACATAATCCTCATCATTCTCCTCCTTTTCATCCTAAATATCTTTTAAATCGAGGTGGGGATAAGTGCACCAAGATGGTTCCCAAAAAGGGGACTTAAGTGGACAGTTTTTTTCTAAAATCAAGAAATACTAACCTTGGACGTGAAATTGAGGATACTTAGACTCAAAATTTTGAGATGGAATAAAAAGAAGGATTCAAGTGCTCCAAGTCTACTTTCTAAACTACTAATTTATTTTGAAAATGGTTGAGATTAAGGGGTTCAAATGAGGGACGTACATAAATTGGTGTTGTTTTTGTCAGAAAAACATAGCAACTCTTGTACGAACCTCGTACGATGAACTTCTTTTTAGTATTTTTAAAATCGCAATGGTCATTAGTTAGCTAACACTATGTAGTTGACGCACGATTTTTTTAATAATTTTTTAATGAATATTTTATTTTTTACTAATTTGTGAAGTGGACATTTCCTAAAAATAGAATTTTGGCCGTGCTACCCCTACAAATTTTGGAAACTAATTGATTTTTTTTTTTTAAATTTTTTAGTTTTGTAGAATGGAGTCTAGTTTCTAAAAATGTAATTTATTTGAAAAATTGATGAACGGTTAATTTATAACAAAAAAAATACCAAACACTGCTTTTTGGCTAAAAAAAGACATACAGATAAATAAATTATGGATGAAAGACTTAACATTTTTAGAAAGTGAAAAAAATTACATCGTTGGATAGCTAAGAGATAACCCAACATTACCCATGTGTTCGATTTTTTTGATATTGAACCACGTGCAATCCTAATGGTGAGCACGAACTCGATTATGAGAAATATGGTGGATTTTTTAAAAACACGTCTCTGGTCACCAGGAATGCCCTCCAAGCCATTGGGTTGGTATTCCAAGGCAAATACCAAGCCTAAGGCTCAGGAATTCCCAAAGAAAGATATAACGCAAGCGCATTATAACACGCTTGCGTTATCTCACTTTTCACATGGTTTTTGCTTCTGCGGGGAACATGTCAACTAGGACATAACAGAAGTGCGTTATAACGCGCTCGCGTTATGTATTCCTTTATGGTAAATGCCAATATATTGAATGTATGATGATATATTTGTATGTTTGTATGTACATGTATGTCATGTATGTATGTATGCTTGTATGGATGTAAGATTATATGTACATATGTATTATGCTTGTATGTATGCATTTATGTATGTCTTTAGACGGAGGGAGAATTTAGAGAGAGAGAGAATCTAGAGAGATGGAGAGGGGGCGGAAGTGAGAGTTTAAGAGAGAGGGAGTGGGAGAGAAGGAGTTGGAATGAGGGGGACTTAGCTAGGTAGGGTGGGAGGGATAGAGGGAGGGAGAGAGAGAGAGGGGGGTGGGAGAGAGAGAATTGAGGGAGAGGGAGAGAGAGAGGGGCGGTGGGAGAGAGAATTGAGAGGAGAGAGAGAGAGAGAGATGGAGAGAAAGAGAGAGTTATGTAGGTAGGGTGCCAAAGGGAGAGACTTGAGAGTGTGAGGGGGGTGAGAGGGAGAGACTTGAGAGATAGGCAGTGAGAGGGAGTGTGAGAAAGAGGGAGTGTGAGAGAGATGGAGTATGAGAGGGAGGGAGTGGGAGAGAGAGGGAGTGTGAGTGAGAGACCTGAGAGAGGGAGAGGGTGTGGGAGGGAGTGACCTGATAGAGGTAGAGAAAGAGGGGGGTAGAGTGAGAGGGACCTATCTAGGTAGGGTTGGAGGGATAGATAGAGAGAGGGGAGAGAGAAAAAGAGAGTTACCTAGGTAGGTTGCCAGAGGTAGAGACCTGAGAGAGAGGGGGGGTGGGAAGGAGAGACATGAGAGAGAGGGAGAGAGACCTAGTGGGAGAGAGTGGGATGGAGTGGGAGGGACATAAAGAGAGATGGATAAAGGGAGTGAGAGAGGGTGGTAGGGATTGATTGAATGAGAGGAACGCAGAAAGAGGGAGATGGTAGATAAAGGCAATTAGAGAGGGTAGGAGGGAGGGAAGGAGGGAGAGGTGAGATGTATAGATAGAGAGAAAGTGATAGGGGTTGAGGGTATAGGGTTGAGGGATTAGGGTGGAGGACCTATAGGGTTGATGTTTTCTAGGGTATTAGGGTTTAAGGTTTGAGGGTTGAGGGAATAGGGTTGATGGTAGAGGGTATTTGGTTGAGGGTATAGGGCAGAAGGTTTAAGGGTTTAGGGTTGAAGGGTTTGGGGTTAAGGGTTTAGGGTTAAGGGTTTACGTGGTTGAGGGTAGAGGGTTTAGGGTATAGGTTTGAGGGTATATGGTTGAAGGATTAGGTTTAGGGTCCAATGTAAGGGGTGGAGGGTTTAGGGTTTAAGGATTGAGGGTTGAGGGATTAAGGGTTGAGGGTTGATAATTGAGGGTTGAGCGTTTAATGTATAGGGTAAAGGGTAGAGGGTTTAAGGGTTGAGGGTTGAAGATTGAGGGTTTAAGGTATAGGGTCGAGGGATTAGGGTTGAGGGTCCAATATATAGGGTTGAGGGATTAGGGTAGAGAGTTTACTAAATGGGTTTAAGGGTTGGGGGATTAGGGTTGAGGGTAGAGGGTAGAGGGTTTACAGGTTAGGGTTTAAGGATTTAGGTTTTAGGGATGAGGGATTAATAGGTTATAGGTAGAGGTTATAGGGGTTGAGGGATTAGGGTTGAAGGGTTGATGGTTGAGGGATTCAGAGGGTATAGGGGTTGAGGGTTGAGGGTTGAGGGATCAAGAGGGTATAGGGGTTGAGGGATTAGGGTTTAAGGGTTGAGGGTTGAGGGTTCAAGGATTAAGAGGGTATAGGGGTAGAGGGATTAGGGTTGAAGGGTTCAGGGTTAAGGGATTAGGAGGGTATAGGGGTTGAGGGATTAGAGTTTAAGGGTTGAGGGTTAAGGGATTAAGAGGGTATAGGGGTTGAGGGATTAGGGCTTAACAGTTGAGGGTTGAGGGTTCAAGGATTAAGAGGGTATAGGGGTAGAGGGATTAGGGTTGAAGGGTTGAGGGTTGAGGGTTGAGGGATTAAGAGGGTATAGAGGTTGAGGGATTAGGGTTTAAGGGTTCAGGGTTTAGGGATTAAGAGGGTATAGGGGTTGAGGGTTCAAGGATTAAGAGGGTATAAGGGTAGAGGGATTAGGGTTGAAGTGTTGAGGGTTGAGGGTTCACTCTCTCCCTCCCTCTCTATCTCCATCTCTCCCACTATCTCTTTCTCCCCCTCCCCCTCTCCCTCCCTCTCTCCCTCTTTCTCTCCCAATCTCTCTTTCTCCCCCTCTCCCTCTCCCTCCCTCTCACCATCTTTCTCTCCCACTCTCCCCTTCTCCCACTCTCCCACTCTCTCCCACTCTATCTTTCTCCAACTCTCACCCTCTCTCCCTCCCTCTCTATCTCCCACTCTCCGCTTCTCCCACTCTCTCTCCCACTCTCTCTCTTTCCCACTCTCCCCTTCTCCCACTCTCCCACTCTCCCACTCTCTCCCAC